>WEKX01009590.1:238652-450180 GCA_013390025.1 Pitta sordida
TTGAGAGGACACAGTCTTAAACTGCATCAGGGGAGATTTAGACTTGACATTAGGAGTAACTTTTTCCCAGAGAGGCTGATCTCTCAGTGGAATGGGCTGCCCAAGGAGGTGGTGGAGTCACCGTCCCTGGAGGTGTTTAAGAAAAGGTTGGATGCTGTACTTAGCAGCATGAACTAGGTAATAGGATAGTGTGTTATTGGTAGGATGGTGTGTTGGTAGCAGGATGACAACAGGTTAGGTAACAGGTAATAGGTGATTGGTTGAACCCAATTATCTCTATGGTCTTTTCCAATCTTACTAATTCTGTGATTCTGTATGATTCAGTGAACATGAAATCATACAGATTGCAACTTGAAAGTAGCCTTTCTTTTGCTGTACAGCAATGATGCTTCCTTCCATTATTGTATTGTTCTTTTTGTTGTTTGGTTTGTTTTTTTTTTTAAGGATTGTGGTAAGTTCATAAAGCAGGACTGGTCGATATTGGCACCTCCTGACAGTTGCTGGAGTTACAGAGGGCTGGTCAGGGCAGCCTTTGTTTGTTAGTTATACCAAGACTGCACACAGCTGTTATGGCAATTTTTTTCTTTCGCATGCCAACTATTCTATGACATTACATTTGTCTGTGGCTTGCCAACATAACTTTTGGGGTTGTCAGGAGCTGTAGTAGCCACCTTCTGTAACAGGAGAATCTGTCAACATTGTAAAAGTGCTGTCCTGCAAGAAAGAATAAAACTTAACATACATCATTGAAAGTATGCATGTGCAAATTCTGAGCCACTGCCACCAACACATTTGAATTAGCTTTACTTTGCCCTGGTGATGAAAGGGAAGGGATTATAATGCTGTTTTGAAATACAGACTAGGTTTTTTGGTGCATTGAATTTATTATTTTTTCCCCAATTCTTTTACACACTGCACCAAGCAAGTCACGTGAGTTATTATTTTGGTCTTGTAAATTGGAAAAGAAGTCAAGTGAGTAGACTGGAATGCTGGGACCTTGTAGACCTTGTTAAGTAGCTTGCAGTAACAGTGTGAGTGTGCTCTGATATGGAGTGTTCCCCACCTAGAACAATCAGATCTTGTCTGGTTGTCTTTATAGTTCACCTGTGAGAAAAGACATCCTTTATCCACAGTACACGTTTGAACCTTTAGGGACAGTTGCTGAAAACTTTGTAGATGTTATATATTTATTTGCTTTCCTGAGAACTGTTATCATTCCAGAGTGTTGCAGAACAACATGATTTTAATACACACAGATGGAGTGACTCAGCTTGTCAAAAATTCAATTGAAAATAAATGCATAAAAAATTTAAAAACCACAAACTGGAATAGGCATGTGCTAAAAGCCCTTTTTTGTGTTAAGTGAATCTATAGCATTACTGAAATTTCCTTGCATCTGAGCAATAGCGGAGGAACAGCTTCCCATCTTTCCTTAAGATTAGTCCTTGTATGACATGTTTTTTAACTGGAATACCCGTGTTACCAGTCTGGGTCAGATTTGGTGCTACACTGGCCACAAATGGAAGGTAGAGAAACCTAGGATGAGGTGAAGAGGCTCATTCCCTGTTACTTCAAGTTTCTTCCTTCATAAATTCATTGGTTTAGTGCCTCATTTGGAATCGTTTCACGAATTTTAAAGGCCATAACAGTTCTACCTTTGTGCCTTGAGAGACTGCATGCTTCAGCTAATATGCTTCCATAGGAAGTTTATTTGGTGCTGCTGGCCTGCAGTGTGCTCTCTTCATAAGGAGGCACTGGGTCTGAAGAGAGCTCAATATGAGCCTCTTCTGTGGAAGACTTCATGGTGGCTTCCTCATATGATGGAGGCAAACACACAGAGAGGAATGTGGCATCAGGGAGCAGCGTGGAGTAGTGGAAACTCTGTTCACTGCTCCAGGGCAGTGCAGAAAGGAAATTGGACACATCATGTTCAGGCAGGGCCTCAGGAAGGTCGATGCTGAAGATCTGCCCCTGTTGAGTGGGGCGCTGGCAACGGCGGTACAGGAAGAGCAGCAGGAATGCCAGGAAAAGCATCATAGTCGCAGGCAATATGATGCACAGGAATGGTTCTATGTCATCTTTGGTTGAGCTTGTCTGTTGTCTGCTCTGTAATAAAAGCAAATAGGTAGTATGCAGAGCAAAAATATGTTCTCCATCTTCCCCCTTATAAGGTAGCAGTTGCTTTTCCAAATTTCTTTCTGTCTGCACTAATGTCATTCAAGCAATATGCAAACTCATGGATCTCCAAATGGTATTTGCTAGCTCATTAAAGCAGATCACAATTAGAAACAACAGAAATGGAGTTGTCTCGCAACTTGGCTTTCTAGAAAACCTTGTCTCCAATAGGGAAAAAACCCAACAACCTGGTAGTGTATGTAATTTTGTATGACATTTGATTACTCTTGGATTATAGAGGGACCAATCCACTTTGCTGGAGATCAGTCAAGCTTTTAAAACTTGGAAGAACACTGAATTGCGATAAATAGGGCTGGTGAGGTTGTTTCTTTGTACTTGGAGAAGGAGTTGAACTAGATGATCCTTGTGGGTCTCTTCCAACTCAGAATATCCTGTGAACTGTTTAAATAAAATACAGTTGGGTCTCCTACACCTTGGCGCGAAGCCCGCCTTCCGTGTTGATTGGCAGCTCATTAATGTACAAATTTCCCCCGCACTCTTACATGCCCCCCAGCACTCTGGCGCTGTTTTGGCACTGCCCTGCTGTGTGTCGGTGTTTGTGTCGGTGTTTCCCAGCACCCATGGCCACCCCAAGGTGGGAAAAATCCCTTTTCCACTTGGCCGGGAATACTGGCGTAGGGGAGCCGCCTGTGCCGCTGTCCCGGTGTCTCTTCAGGTGGGTAGACGTGGTCTCTCCATACTTGGGGTAGATGAGTGCGTCTTGGAGAGTCATTTGATAAAGTCTCAGACACCACGTCTAACCTGAGAGTGTGCAAATCTTTCATAACTGCACAAAGTCTCCTCTCTTGGAGTGGGGCAGGCACCTGGCTGTGCCTGGAGTGGAGCCACCGCCATGCCCAGCCAGGCTGGGAGCCTGGGGGCCTCCACCGCTGCACCCGCTCTGCCAGGAGCGGAGCTGCCACAGCAGCTCTGTAGGTTGGTTTGCATATTCATGAGTGCCTAACTGAATATTCATGCGTACCAGGTCGCGCATGCGCAGTTGTGAAAAGAGGCCTCCTTTGTTGCTCAAAAATCATGCTGCTAAGATGTGAAGCCGCAATATGGGGGGTGCAAAGTGGAAGAGGGCCGACTGTATTTTGACAACTAGCACTTTCACTGTCCCGTTCCCTGTGATACTTCTTCCTTGGGCTGTTCTAACCTTACAGGCCAGCCCATGACACAGTGTGTTGTGATGACCTGGGCTGGGACTCTTTCTTTAGCTTGTTCTGCCAGCTTTCCAAGAATCGTTTTCTCCTGTTTAAAACTGTGAGAAAAGAACTTCTGGTGTAAGATCATGATTGTTAGCTGTTGGCTTTATTTTCTGCAAAATGTAGCACATAAGGCCTCTGTCCCACAGCTCTAAAATTATGCTGTAGTGTTAACTGGAGCTGTAAGCTACGTATTAAAAAACCTAGTTAATTAACCCAACAAAGGCATTTGTGGTCTTCTGTTACATTAGCATTACTTTCAAAATGTAATATGTCTTGTTTCAAGTCTGATTCTATCTAGCTATAGGTTCTAATAGCTGGATCTCATTCAGAGCCTAGTCTAGAGAGTGAGGAAGACCCAAACCCTATAATTCTATTTATTATCAACTCATTTCCTTTTTAAGTTCTTGAAGAATGCTATCAGATGGGGTTTTCACATTTATATGGTGAGATTAAATAGGTTAATGGATCAGATTTCTTTTATTTTGCATGAAGGTATCTATTCAGGCTAGGAGAACTTGAGTGGTTCTTTCCTCAAAGTATTTGGAAGCAGGGATACAAACTGGCTGTTTGAAGCAATGACTCTGTGAAATGTGTCAGTAACCCCAGTACCTCTTTCATAGTCTACAAAAGCTTTCAATACTTAGTCCTCCAAGAATTGTAGTCATTCTTCTAGCTACAAAATTACGCTGTAACCTACGTTCAGCTGTTTATCTACCAGGCATTTGTAACCCGTCTGCTCCATTGTCGTATTATGAAATTCTTATTATGCTGTCACACCTAAGAAAAACGAAGTACATAGGTTTTAACTTCTAACAGATAGCATAGGGGAGATTTCTTCTTTTTTGTTTGTTTTTGTTGTTGGATTTTTTTCCTCTCTCCTAGGTATTGTGGGTCTGAAGCCAAACCCATTAAAGTAATTTTGAAATACGTATACTGAAATTCTTGCGGACTAGCCAGTAAGTTTCCCCTTCCCCCCACCCCCAGCTGTCTTTTATCCCAAAAATGCATACTAAAGAACTATTTCATATTTACTGATCATTTTTTATTAAAGAGTTTTTGGCAGTAAAAGCTATTGTCTTACCTGGCTTTTAAATGGGCTACAGGAAAGAGCAGAGTTGGAAGAAACAGTTCCTGCTGTTCTTCTAATGCAAACATTGAATCATTTTTTTTAAATGAGGTGATTTTTTTAAAGTCTGATAATGATATTTTTAGCGTGTCTATGAGGTGCATAGCACACTTCATGGGAAAGCGAGAAAAAGCATTCAGTATTATGTTTGTGCACTATGTATATGGAGACTCACTGATATTCGTATGTTACTGATACTCTTACAGTAAATATTTAGAAGAGCTGAGGTTATATTGGACAGCATTATTCACAATGAGTGAAGAGCATGTTTTTGAGATCCAGGTCTAAGTTTTGTGTTTAATTTATGGTGAGCAGGCTTTCAGACAGGTTAAGTGCTGTTCTTAGGATCTGTAAGATGCACAGTATTCTAGTGGTTTGTGAGGACAGAAAGTGAGATTGCCAGTGTTTCTCCCATGAATTTAGTAAAAGGTATATAAAGCCTTGATTATCCTTTAAGCTTGGGGCAGCTTCCCTATAAATTTCACTGGAAGGATATTCCTGTGTTAAATAGTGGCCAAGGACAGCGTATGCCAGGGTATTCATGTGCTGGTGGAAGCACAGACAGTCTTATGGTTGCCTAACACTTGCCATTATAAGACATGGCCTCTTACAAATACTGAATTTCAGATTGTCTACAGGATGCCGGGAAACAGGAGGGACTGGTGTGGATTTGAAGCACAAGATAAGAACTGATGTTTCTGAGGTGAGGAGCTGTGAACTTGTCAGGGTCAGGCAGAGTGGAAAAGGGTACAGATCAAAGTTATGCAGCAGTGTGGAAGGAGAGCCTTGGCTTGGGAGGACAAGATGTAAAACTGTGGGGTGGAAAGCCAACAGGGAACTGAGAATGAAGTCAGTAGGAATGGATAGGACAGAGAAGTTTGAGAAACAAGACCCTCACTGCACAAGTCCCACTGTTTTTGCGTAAGAAGGAAAAAGGAAAGGGCTACTGAAAAACTATGAGGCAGAAGAAGGAAGAAAAAGGTTCAGCTTGATGAAAGGAGTTAAGAAATCATCTTGGATCTCAGGGAAATACTTTGCTCCAAAGGCTTAACTGGAACCCAGCAATCTTGAGCCTTGTAAAGAAATACCCATCAAGAGAAACACATAAAATATATTCTTGTTGGAAGTTTGCATCTAAAGGTAAGAAAATGGAAGAAGCAAAACTATTTGTAGTATGAGCCAGCTCAGATGGCCACAGTCTGTGAAGGAGGTACAAAAGCACAGCTTAGGATGTCAGTGGGTTACTTGCCTGAAAANTTAAGATGATTTGTTCCATAATTTTGCCTGGCACCGAGGTCAGGCTGACAGGTCTATAATTTCCTGGCTCCTCTTTCCTACCCTAAGAAGGAAAAAGGAAAGGGCTACTGAAAAACTATGTGGCAGAAGAAGGAAGAAAAAGGTTCAGCTTGATGAAAGGAGTTAAGAAATCATCTTGGATCTCAGGGAAATACTTTGCTCCAAAGGCTTAACTGGAACCCAGCAATCTTGAGCCTTGTAAAGAAATACCCATCAAGAGAAACACATAAAATATATTCTTGTTGGAAGTTTGCATCTAAAGGTAAGAAAATGGAAGAAGCAAAACTATTTGTAGTATGAGCCAGCTCAGATGGCCACAGTCTGTGAAGGAGGTACAAAAGCACAGCTTAGGATGTCAGTGGGTTACTTGCCTGAAAATTTTTGTTTCAAAGCCCTCCAAGAATAGCCTATAGCATTGCTTCTGAAGTTGCGAACTCAAGCTCCCGAGGCTATATAAATGCCAGCACTTTAGAAATCTGTGAATCCTTAATTTCATCTGGAATGCATATAATTTTTAATTATATTATTGTGTACAAAGTGCCTTCTCAGGCTTGTGATAGATTGCACAGGGAAGAAAACCACAATACCTCAGGGGTACTGTGTTGCAGGATGTGGGAAATGTAGTGACTGAGTCAGAAGACTGGAGAAAATGAGAGGACTGCCTGCTATTGTGGGATAGTGGATGCTCTGTTGGGGAGCCGTCTTCCTCTCTCTGTTACAGAAAGGCCTAGATGAGGGGCAAGACAGTTCAGCAGAGGTGTTTGTTGTGGGTTACTAATTGGTTTTACAGTAATCCCTCAAATATCACAGGAGATCGGTTCTAGAAAGGTGCTGCAATGAGCAAAATCCACCAAATAGCACTAAACACAGTAAATACAGTCAATAGGGTAAATACGGTAAATGCAACAAATATGCTAAAGCCTGGGGGAAAACCCTGTGATATACTGAAGCCTCGAACTGTGATCCGCGAAGTAGTGAGGGATTAGTGGACTTTATTTTGAGTGCCTTGATTGAGATCCCTGGATCTTTTCTGCAGAAATTCTGCATCTGTATTGCTGTCTCTGAAGGTGAAGGAGTGGTGCCCGGAACATGCAAGTACTTTATTACACTGAGAGATCTGGACAAAAATTACATAGGTCATTATGAAACTGTTCGTAACCTCTTGTACTCCCTGAAATGGTCAGATGGTTGGACTAGATTTTCATTGCAGGTCCCTCCCAAATGAATTACTCTTATTTTATCCTGTTCTATCCAAACTAACTACTGAACAGATTAGTCACCACACACTTGTGTAATTTGTACAAAAGGAGACATAATAAATTTAGGGTTTTTTTTGAGCAACTACAATAAATAACACTCTGAGCTGTGTGCTGAGAAAGGTGGGGAAAGTGGCACATTGAATAGCTAATAAGGAAGTGAATACCATCTCCTATGTAGTTGCAAAAGAATATTAAGTATGTCTTACTACAATCTGCAAAATAGTGGCACATGAAGCAGGTACGACTAAGGATTGGGCAATATGTTCTTTTCAGTACAATAACAGGGGACAGTAAGGACCAGTTTTCTTCAGCCTGTATTTCAAAATGTTCATAGCTTTTTAAACACAGCTAGTGTTAAACCTTTCCTATCTGGATAAAGTCATTTGTAGGCAACTTAGTGTATTATTAAAATTGAAATAGATATTTTTTAATAGGTTAATACTGCTCTACAGGTGTTGAGAACCTGAACAGGGAGTTATATGCTCATTTTGATACTGTATCTTGCCAAACATTTTATGTGGACTGACTTTACTTTGACATGTAGTTCAAAAAGCTGATGAAATTCTTGTAGGTAAATCCATATATCTGTATCTATCAAATGTATTGGGAAACAAGTGATCAGTACTAGTCCCTGTTTTTCTGTTGTGGTTTTGTGCCCATTTCTGCAATGACTAACTAAGTTGCACAGATCTTGACATAAAGACTTGGAAAATCTTGCAGGCACTAAAAAAGATTACACTAAGCATAGGAATAATTCTAATAAAATGAATAAAAGGTTACTCAATAAAAAGAATAATTACTTTGAAATCTTAAATTATAACAGATGTTCTAAACTGAACTAAAATGAACTTCTAGAACTGAAGCTCTAAAACTAGAAAAGTAACCACTGTATATAGGTATCCAGAAAAGCTGCCAGAACTAGAAAATAAAATGATCTAAAAATCAAACGGACTCTTCATTAATTGAAATTAATGTAAACCAACTGCAGAATATATATATTAGCTAAAATCCTCTACTGTTTAACATCTGAAAGTTTCCAAACCAGGCATATGACGTGACTGAGGGTATTACTTGAGTGTTTTCTTGACTGGTTTGGTTTGATGCTGTTTCACTGGAGATCAGCATTCTCTGCCTGCGTCTTCACCAGCAGGTTTTGTCAGGTTTATGACTGACAAAAATAAAGCTCTGACTTGCAGCATTAAATAAGTTACATGCACATGAGTACAGGGAAAATATCCTTTATAAAATAGAGAAAGGCAGAAAAGGGCAAGGGAGTAAAAGGGATCATGTTTCTGAAAAGTCCTGTTTTCCCAGAACTGATCCGTAGTACGGCCATTCTAGGTTCATATTTATTCTCTTCATTTATATGCTTGTAGGGACTGAAGCAAGGGTCAGTTTTCCCTAACACTGAGCACTGACTAGAAGTCATAAAGCCTTTCATTAGTAATCTGTCTGCTCGCTTTTTCAACGTGCTGAGCATATACAGTTGCTGGTTTACAGATTACGTGACCCATATCAGCTAAAATGAGATTTTATTTGTGCCTGTTGATAAAGGAATATGTAAAATGCAGAGGGTAGCTGAGCTGTGAGTTATATTCATGATGAGTAATGGAATGGGTTTGGAGCTGAACAAAAGAGGAGTACTACCTGGCTTGGAAGAGAATGACCTAATAAGGCCAAACATGAGTTTAAAGAAAGCTTTGGTGTAAGGATAGAAAAATTAATTTTGCTTTACTGAAGTTCCCAACTGAAGTGATTGATTGGTGCTAATATGTATTATGTTGTTCATTATTTACTAAAGTACTTAGAACCCTAATAAAATTATTTTTATTAATGTAGCCCATATTTATACTAATATCTTTTGAGGCTGAATCAGGAAACCAATACTTATGAAATGTTTTAAGTAAATTTGGAACAAAGTCTAGGCTAAAGTCATTAGGCTGTGGTCCACCCATATGTGCTTTTCCAAGATCCATGCTATTTTTTAAAGTTGCTTGATTATTGCTTGTTAAAAAGCAAAACCCCTAATCTTGCAAACAGAAAAACATTTTTATGTGGTTTTGTGTACATCAATAATGACACATAATTTAAAAGCGAGCCTGAATTTACACAGAATTTTCAAATACTTGTTGGAATGTGACTCTGGTGATGCTTTTTATTTCTCGCTGTCAGATAAAACCAGTCTCTAGGTGTGAAGATATTGCCATTGCTACTCCAACTCGGTGAGTCTTACTGATAAGGTAGGCTTTGTCATAATTGTAGAATCACTTAAAGACTACTTTTTCCCCCCCTTTTTTTTGACAGCCATTGCAATTCTTATCCTCTTTTATTTTCCAACAGTACACTTCATACCTCAGCTAAGTAGTTGGGTCAGTTCATTTGCTAACACTACTGGACTCAGATATTTTTGCAGCATGTACATGCACCTTAAATTATAATTTTTGATCAGAGAAACCCCTTCACTGTGTCCCAGACAAAGCCAGAGCGGCAGGCTGTGTTTTCATCTCTGGGGGCTGCTTCCCTCCCCCCACTCGCCTGCATGTGATCCTCTCTCGCAGAAGTAATCAGCACACAGCTTAGGGAACAAGAGTTCATTGCTGCCTGCTTCTGACTCGTGTAGCAGCTGCAGAAAGGCTTCACGGGACCAGACCCAAAGCGTAAACGTGTTTAAGGGGAAGGAAATCAAGGAATAGCAAAATGCGTTACATTTAAAAGAAGTAATTAAACTTCCTTAATTGACAACCCAGCAGAATTTTTCCATCTAATGTTTTTCTTTTCCCACAAATGTGCTTAAAACAACTTACAAGGAATAAATAAATGCTCTAACTCTATATAATTGAGCAGTACTGTTTGGATATGTCCCAATACCCAGGTATTTACTCCGCACTATACACTGAGACATACACACATGCAAAGTCAAAGCACATGCCACAGAGACGAGCAGGGGGGTACAGACCTGAAGCTCTGTTTCCAGAGGTGGCCCACCTTGTTCACTGTTTAGCCAGTCATAGGTTCCCCTGTCAGCATGTCCAAATTTTTTCAAGCTGGTGCCCAAGAGCCACCTCATGCTTTCATTAACCTGGTCTTCTGTCTTCGTGCCTCCACCTTGCTTCGCTGCTTGCAACTGCGTCCCCGCCTCCCAGCCTCGACCCAGCCGGGCAGCTCTCAGCTAATGATCCGTCTTAAATGATATCCTTTAATAGTGGAAAAGAAAAAAAGAAGTTACACACCCCCTTGTCGTCAGGAAGCCAAGCAAATAGATCTCAGAGCCTCTCTCCACTTCCAACTCAATCTCTCTGGATTTGCTTCGGTGGCCTACATTACCAGCAAAGCTGGCATCAGGTATCTGGGAGCTGGGGCTGATAACGCTCTGATTGGAGGGCTCCCTGCATTAGGATTATTAAAAGGGGAATTTGCATGTGAATCTGAGCCCACATGGTCATGACTTTGTGTGGATAAATAACACGCTATATTTAGTTGTCTAATAAACACTTTTCCCAAAATAATAAAATAAATAAAACCCATGCTTCTATGTTGAGAGTGAAAGGGTAACTATTTCCTCCCCCCAGTTACACAGTACAGCAAGAAGCCATAATCTAGGCAAGTTTTTCCTCCCTGTTTTTGAAATATTCCATAAAGAGTGAGAGTGGTTTCTGAGTAGAGAGGCAAGGACACAGGGCTAAATGCTGTACTGAATTATTTAGCAGTGTTAGGATGTAGATGTTAACGATAAACCCAGAGAGAGAGCTCTGCCAGGAAAGCTTTGGTCACTGTGAGAGTGTAGGATTGTTTTCGGTAATAACGAGTCGTCGGTTCAGTTAAATCAGATATCGTTTACAACTTTCTAGGATTACTTGTTCTTAAATGGTAATTGTTTCCAGCAAGAAGACTTTGAGCAATTTATCCAGAAAAAAGCAACACAAACTCATTTCTCAGATCTATAATAAAGGAAGAGTATTTAACCCAAATTGCAAGTTGAATCAAGGTTTAACTCTTACTGAAAATTAGGAATACGTTTTACTGCCTTGTTGTGAGCAGGAGAGGCTGTTGGTAATGTCCCTAACTATGGTGTGTTTTGCATGGTTTTCAAGGCAAACCTGTTTGAGCCAAAGTTGTGATTGGGACTGATGATACAAATTTGGAATTAGAATCTTCATCTTCATCCACCCTTCTTTTAGCTCATGGCTCCCAGAAAATTGCAGGCCCATTTGGCAGCAGCCGGCTCTATTCCTGCAGCTCCAACAATGGCAATTGGTAGGGCCAATGCTTACTGTTTCTAACAAGAAGACTCTGGAAGAGCCAGTTCAAAGGCTGGCTGCGATCCCTGTGTCTGCAACATGCAGGAGAGATTTACCTTCCAGCTGAACCATGGCTGTGGGAAAGAGAGGTCATTGTTTGGTAAATCTACCCTGTTTTGTTACTGAAGGTCCCAGGTGAGCAGTGGAGAGGGAACAACAATATTTCATTGAGGACTGGTCATGGTGTTAAAGCACCTGCATTGTTTGTTGGAAACTGACAGCCTTGGCAGAAGTTGTTTCTGCTTCTTCTGCATGAAGACAGAAAGCTCACCTCCGCGAAGCCTTTGCATGCTTGTGAAAAAACTCCTTTCCTCTGCTTTGCTTGTCTTGGAAAGCATTTTCAGAGCAGGTGAGTGTTTCCAGATGCAACCAGGTCCAGAGGAGTTACACTGTGAATTACAATGTCCTCTGAGAAGCTGGGTCCTAAACACAGTTAAACAGGTCACGGCAAGATACTGAAATACTTCTGACTTGATGTCTCAACACTTTGTATGGAAGCAAGAATGATGACCATCTTTCCCAAACTGATGTGAAGAAAGTAAATTCCTTAAGGAGTCTTGTGACTGTGTAGCTAAAATCTATAATCTCATGTGCAAAAAGGAAACATTCATATACTATCTTAATTAGGGTCTTAATGCAGCCCCTAAGATTATTAATGCTATTTTTAGAAGCTTGCTGTAAATTTGCTTGGGGACTGTGCATGAATAATGAGGAGAAGTAAAAAATTGTGCCCTTACAGTATAAACAGCCTGTTTGTCATTCTTGGATTCTAGTTAGACTAATTTTAGGGAAAAAAATAAAAAAAAGGTGTGCACTTTTAAGACTCACTGACCTGATTTGCGAAGTGCTGCTTTGAATTCTTGACCTCTGTAAAATGTTTAAGAAAGATTTAATTTTGTAGAGCTGAGGCCAAATGGGAATTTGGGGAAATAAGTGGCCTTTGTCATGCAGGTAATTAGAATATAAAATAATGATTGTCTCTCTTGCTTTTTAAATCGTCTGTGGACCCAGTAGCAAGATTAGTGGGAGTAATGGGGATATCGTGTTTCTACTCTACTCTCAGTGATTGGACACCTATTTGACACACTACTTTTGTAGAACAGATCTGCTCTTGTGTAGAAATGGAACAGTGCCACTCAGGACTGCATTTGATTGCAAATCTGTTGCAAACTTCTGCCAACCCTGTGGGGCACACTTGATTTTCCTTTTCCTAAGGAGGCATAAATACCATTGTAGCTTGGGCTTACTGTTATGTGAAAGTTTGGGGGAGGTTCACCCTTCATTCCAAGCCCAGATGTCAGGCTTGTTGCTTTGAAGCATGGGTTAGGTTGACCTTCAGAGATCAGCAGATCAACATGGACAAAACGTTCTCCCCTTTCTCTGCACTGGCTTGTTTTCTATTAAATGCTTTAATTTAGCAGTTGCACTGTCAAATAATCTGACATGGAGTGGTATCAGCTAAGTGATGAAAGTTTGGTGAAGGTCTACGAAACAAGGGCAACATGATATTTTTAACTGAGGCAGTGTTGGTAGTATAGGTTCCAATGTCCTAGCAGCAGACAAGAGAGACACTTTCTGAGGAAGACACTGCTGAAAACAGGCACCTCCACTGTCCTCAGTTTGAAGCTCAAACTGTTTGTCATCAATAATTAATCTCTCTGATTTGCTGAGATGTTTGAGGCTAGAAGTGTAAGTCTAGGCTGTATTGCTACTACTATTGGTAGGGAACAGAATATCCACAGTGCCCTAGACACCTTTCAAATTTCTTTTTCCTTTCTTTTGTTCCTTTCCACAGGTGCTGATGAAACTTCTCTATTTGGATGGCTGTGCTGCTCTGAGAGAGGGTATGAGGGCTAACCTGAATAATGCAAAACTAGAATTTTAGTGGGTGAGGTGTCACTACTGTAAACAGTCCTGTGTTGTTAGCTGTAGATTCATTGGGTGAAATCGAGGGAAGTGATGACTTTCGTCCATAACCAGCTGGTAGGTACTTCTGTATCCTTCAGGTGGAAGTCATGTGGGCTTCTGTTCATTCCTTCTCACTTGGGTAATTAAGCTGTTCTGTTTTCTTTTTTTGATAAATTTTTCATGATACTGAGAGTTTGCCTTTACCTTTTTTTTTTAATACTTTAATTCTTATCAATACATTTGTTTTTGAAAAACAAAGCACCTTCTGAAGTGGAATCTCCTCTCTTCACCAAACTAAACCCACTGTCCCTTCAAGGGATAGATACAGGTTGGATCCCCTTCATCCTTACTGTGAATATTTCTTTTCTCTTATTTCAGAGAAAAATCTGTCACTCTATTTAAGAGCATGTATCTGCCAGTACACACACCATGCAATTTTGTTCCTATTTAGCCAAACTAGAGAAATCCTTTGTTTGTTAGGGAGGGTGAGGGAATTGGCGTTGTAGTTAGGGGTATTGGTGATTTGGGGTTTTTTCTGCTCATGTTGCCTTGTGCAACTATTTAGCCATCTTGTCAGTACTTTGTAAACCTCCAGGATGCTGGGACAATGAATAACCAGCTGTGTAAGAGAGTTGTCCAAAAGTGAGCAGTTATCTTTCGTCTCAGACAGCAGACAGTGCCTGGTGGAGAGGGTCAGGTTCTCAGTGGGATCAGCCGCTCTCCCTGAACTGTGTTGCAGTGGCTGAAATGCCTGATCTGAGAGTACCCCCAGCACTGGGGAGCTCAGCGTGTCCTGCAGCTGCTGCCTGGCTACCAGAGCCTGTCCCAGCAGTGCTGGCAGATGGAATCCCCAGTCCCTTTGGGCCTGGGTGTGTGGTGATCTCTGTCAAGGTGCCTTTGAAGGACTTTTCTCTCTTCAGGAGGCCACAATGAGGGCAAAGTCTGGAAAACACAAACTTTTTAAAGTGGAAGGAACTAACCTTGAAAAGCGTGATATGTTTTTCCTCACTGTCCTAAACCCTGTGTGCTTGTGTACAATTAAAGTGTTAGGGAATTGATCTCAGAGCTAGTTTGTATTTGAGGGAAATGGAGGTTGGGTTTTTGGTGTTTTGTTTGTTCCTTTGTTTTTTTGAGGGAAGTGGGAATTTAAACATTTGAGTATGTTTTCTACTTTCAGGCTGAAATATACCCATTTTATTTATTACATCTTCCTAATGTTGTCAGTCTCTCTCTTCTTTATGCTGATGTTGGTTCAAGTTGTGCCACTACCCTGGGCACTGACCTGTGCTACCACAGTCAGTTGAAACTTTGTCATTGACAAAGGGGTGGATGTTAAGCTCTGTATTTTATCTTACCTGTCATGGCTAAGTGTGCTGTGGGCCAGTTTCCCACTGTGTTCTATTACTCATCTTCAATGTAAATTAAATTATATGAGAGGCCCTTTTTCTCCCCTGCTTTAGTAAAGCTTAACTTAAAAACCGAATATGGAATACACAGTGAAGATGGCCGTGGCAGTTCAGTTACCTTGGTGTCAAGTTTTTTGAACATTCATGCAGGCTAATTTATCCCAGTGCTGTGATTTCCTGTCCTGGAGTCCATGGCCTGGTTGATTGGGTGTTCTGACTTCAATCTTGAAGAAAAAGCTTTCTTGACTGATTCTGCTTCTCTGTGAGGGATTCTTGCTTTCAGATTGTTGCCTGCAAGTAAGTGTTGTCTGTTTCTCAAAAATACATAAAAGATTGGTTTTGAAACATGTACTGACTCAAGGCTGTTATTGTCATCAATAATTAATACTGAACTGCAGCATATTACCCAGATGAAGAAAATCAGACTTAAAAAAAAGTATATGCACAAAGAATAAGAAATAACTATTCAAAATTTATGCAATAATACTTCCACCATTTTACTGATATGTTCCAAAATCCGTTGCTAAATTCAATTTACTTCTAGATTATTACTGTTCTGCTTGGGAATCCTGAATTTGAATTGGAAACTAGGCATGATCTACACGTAGTAAGCAAGGGGAAGCAAAGGTTAGCTAGACACAAGGGAGGTGAGTGACCTCTCTTTTGTTCTTCCTCGGAGTTGTGAGCTCTAGGCTCTGCAGTTATTTAATTTAATGTGAATTTCATAGGAGTCTAGTGTTCCTCTGTCCCTTCCCTTTCCCAAAATACAACTATATGCAGTTGGCAGACATGTTGCCTGAGATAATTGTGGAATCATTGAATCCTCTACAGATCATTTAACAGAGGTGTTAAATCTGCCTGCATTTAAATACCATCTATGGACACCATTATAAATTGCAATATTTGTAGTACATATCTACAATGATGGATGTTTGGGTAGCAGAGAAGATGTCTGTTACCCTGACCTTAAAGAATGGCACATAGCTTTTTTGTATCCTTTGTTTACACTTTATTTCTTTTGCTGGTTTCTTCCAGTAATGTTTGCCAATATAGGGAAATAAACTTTTAAGGAAAAATGTGAATGTATGGCTAACCTTCAGCTGAGCTTTTAAAAGCAAACTTTTAAAGATTTATGTTATTGTTCCTTGTATTCAATGTTTACCCTGGTTGTTTTACCTTGTGTAATTCTGGGCAGGCCTTACGATCTTGCAAGTTGTCTGCAGGCTTTTGTTCAATTATTTGTTTGAAGTGACATAATTTTCAGCTAGAATATTGTGAATTCCCCAATCAAATCTCTTGAGACTGTATCTAAATACAGAATCTCTGTGTCAGTACTTGTTGCTAACACAGTAGATTTTATACAAAAGCATGCTCATACCTTTATAACCTGATTTGATTATATCATCTACTGCCAAAGTCTATCCATTCTAAGCTCCAAAGGAATTACTCTTGCTTAGAACCAATGTGGTCAAAAGAGCACTGCTGGAGCAGCAATAGCTCTTTTAGCTTCTAAATCTAGCTCAGTTCTTCCATTCCTGCCCTGAAACAGTCTTAGCAATAACAGAAATAAGAGTGGGGTGACAGAGAGTGAGTCGAAAGCTATCTGTAAAAACTAAACCAACTGATGCAGTGCATAAGCCTGTAGCAGTCTGCAGTTGCCCATATACATGTGAGGACAAGTGGTGTGTCAAACTGGACCAAAGATACGGCAGTGGGGGGAACCTTCAGGTTCTGGAAAAGGAGGGTTAAAAGGTTAGGAAGTACTGCCAGTTCCTCAAGTGGCCTCTTGGAGAGCCAAGGGAGAAACCATAAGCTGAAGTATGCTACAGAAGAACTCAAGCAGTAGAGGTTACCCAAATATTATTGACTGGCCTGTAGCACAGATCAAGCAGGTTTTTCACTTCTCCTTATCCCAGTACTGGGTTAGGAGGCTTCCCTGATGCTGTAGGCTGTATTTGTATGAGAACTGGGGCTGTAAATCTGGATATGCTTTTTCAGTACTTTACACAGTTTTGAAGGAAAGGCCAAGGAGACCCTTGCTGTGCCTTGCTTGTGTCTGTTACTGGGTAATGTCTGTTGGATAAATAAAAACCCATTACCCTAGTAGGTGTTGAAGATGCCTGCTAAAAACTGTGAGGGGAAGGCTGGAGAGTTTTTACAATAGAGCTAGACAGTGAAGTAAAATGTCAGGAGGCAAAGGGAAAAAAAGGGATGAGTTTAAACATGAGGCAGACATTTCTAATGTAAAAATATTTCAGAATAGACCAGTGCAAAGCTGTAAGACTAGAACACTTGGGACAGTAAGGGAATTACCACGATTTCCTCAGGCTAGGTAGATGAGAGCTTACAGAGAAGGAAGTGGAAAGTATGCTACGGGATTGGAAGTGAAAGGATCTTGGTATTAGAAAAGATAAGGCACCATGCAACACCCTCCATAGAAAACCATGGATACAAAGGCAAAGGTTTTAAGTGGGATTGCTTAAAATGAGAGGTTTAGTCTGCAAACAGATCATGAAAGAGCTGTGTTGACTGAAGGATATGTGAATGCTTGTGGGTTAGTAACTGCACATTAGGAATACCTGGACACTGGAGCTGCTAGAACCACTACTCGGTGTCAGCAGCTTTACAGTCGCCAGGTCAGGTTTTCAGCAAGCAAATTCAAGCTGTAACCGAAAAATAATGTGCTGATGTTGAGGTCTGCAGAGTTACGTGATAAGTACCCTCTGCGGGATGCTGACGTTGAGCTGAGGGCTTCTACAAGAAGGGCCAAAAGAGTAGCAAAATGTAAAGAAGACTCTGGCATTTGGGCTGGTTGAATGAATAATCTGAACAGTTTTTCCATGTGTGCAGTCTGTCATGTCCTAAATTCAGGAGACTTTTTTGTCATTTTAAGGAGTATTGAGAAAATACCCACTGCATTGAGAAGAGATTGAGTACTGAGAAAAGACTGCTTCTGAACAAGGAGTGGGAAGAGGGTGCCCTGTAGTGCATTCCATTTCAGCCCGCATGGGTTGCTGTTCAAAGTCTTATTCCTCTGTAAAGCTCCAGTGTTACTCAGAGTGGGACAATGGTGAAAGCTGGGGCCAGGCTGATTAAATGTGGATTTTGTTTTTAAAGAACAAGTAGATTTTGCTCATGGCAGTGGTGTACAAAGGGAATCAATTGTCAATTGTGAACAGAACATCTGAGGCAGTTACTCAATTCTGCTACAAGGTGGGGATCATCTCGTCCCATTTCCAGGCATATCCTCACACTCTCAATGTCGAGTGACAGCAGGGAGAAACAGGGGGCTGCTGTGGGTCAATGGGGTCTGTATGAGTGAGTAGTCATATAGTGCCAATGTTGTAGAGGCTGCACTAGAGTTGATGGGTTGGAGGCACTTATGTTATAATGTTACTCTTCAGGGCTTAGGTTTTTTTAAACTTTATTTGGCTCCCAACATTATTTTTGCAGTATGCAGGATGAAACCTTCTCGCGAGGGATGCTTGTTCAGACAGCCAGGCTCAATTTGACAGTTTAGGCTCTAAGATAGACACTCAAAGTCATGAAATTTGGTACTTGTGCCCTGCCCCCGGCTTTTTTCTCATCCTGTTTTTCTTTAGCAGTCATTGCAGATCTGTGCAGAGCTGTGCTGTTGTCTACAACAACACAGCTTACCCCATATGCCCCTTCTTCCAACAGACACTTAATGGTGGTCATCCTTCTTGTCCTACTCTCAGCCCAGCCCTGTCTGAAAAATTGAAAACTTGCAAAAAATATTAGCAAACCAGATTTTTATTTGTTTTATTTCATGGTTGGCTTTGCAAACTAATAATCTTTATTCTCTTGGGCTTGGGGCTGGTCACAAGTGCCTGCATCGAGATATTCAATTATTTAGTGTCCTTTTAAAAGAAAAGGTAATGTATGCAAGATGTGCTCTGGTGACCATCGCTGCAGCTGGGTTTTTTGAAGAACATTTTAATCAGGGTGCTTGCACTAGTGGTGCTACCATTACAATTCTATCCAGAAACCAATTCCTGTGTTTTCCAAAAGGAAAATGAATTATTTTCACAAGTAAGCACTATGAACCAACCAAAAGCCTTGCCACCTTCCTCTCCTTACATTAGCTACTACAATACGTTTTCAAAGCCATTTTTCACTTTCTCATTATGTTTGAATTATTGTTTCCCAAGCTTGAAGACTTTTCTGTTTCTGACCTCCTGGACAAAATTGCTTACAGGATAGATTTCAATGTAGCATCTTCTCCAGTTTTATCTCTTTCTGTCCCCATAATCTCTGGCACAAAGGAGAAACTGATTTGAAGGACAAAGCAGTCTGCCAGGGATGTAATGTAACATTAAAAAATGTAGTAAATAATTTATAAATACTGTGCAGTATTCTAAATTACTTCAATCTTCAGTAATTGTGTTTGACTGTGGTAGGGAATGAAGACGATGAGAGACGTCCTCAGAAGTGATCACACTAACCGCAGTGAACAAAAATATTTCAGGTTGGGCATATTTCCTGAGAGCTGGCAAATCATCAGTATTGACTTTATGCATACAGATCTCCCAGTAATTACGGTGTAGGTAAAAGTACAAATCTCTTGTAAAAACAAAACCAAAATACAAACCAGATTTACTACCATGGACTTCTGTCTGGACTCAGAAAATTGCAGGCTCACTAATTCATTGGGTTTGGTTTGTTGTTGCTTTTTTTCTCTTCAGTATAAGTTAGGATGTAGCTGACCTGTGCTTACATCTAAATTGCTTTGATTTATTTGGGATTCTGTTGGGTTTTAAACCTGGACACTGACTGCACTGTTCTTGGACACTGGCAAGCATTTGAATCAAGTTCAATTTATGTTTGTTTACGGTGATATTAAGCATTAAGAGGTTTATCCTGACGCTAGCTGCTTTGCCAAAAGCTCCAAAATCAGAAATCACCCTTCATTTCACATAGCTCAGCAGACAGAACCCAGGCCTTGTTCTACTTCTTATTTTGACTTCTGCCACAGCTATGTTCAGTGAACCGAAATGTTTCTCCGTCTGTAAAACAGATCACGAAATATCTGACCTGGAGAGTGCATAATTCCAGCACGTTATTGAAAATATTGTCCCATTATTACTATGCTGGTCCTTTCTGAGTGCTTTGGTGTACAGATGTGTCAGTGGTCTCCTATGTAACCCTATTATATATTAACTCTTATATCCAAGGACACTTCTATTTTTTCTTGTACTTGAAGTAACTGCTGGTATCTCTTCTTTATCCCTCCTATAAACTTTGCTGCTGTTTCTCTTTCTCACTCCAGATTATCCCACAAGTTGACAACTCTTGGATAAGCAAAAGGTCAGAGGATGTGTTTAGTTACTTTGGGCCATTTTGAGGTCCATGACAAATTTTTTACTTAGTTGTTCATCCCACCTTATCTGGCTTGTTATGAGGGAAGCTTTTAACTTTTTGTTGTCCACAGATTAATACAGTGTAGCCAGTGCTAAACCTTCGTTGGGAAAAGAGTCAGAAATCCCTTTGTAATAAATAAATTTTTGTCATGACGGGAGACTATGGTAACTTGATGCTTCTGCATCAATGCTCCTGTGCACTTGTAATGGCAGAGGAAGGAAGAGCTGTACCAAAGCTGTTGAGATAATGTGTGGTTTTACAGTGTTTGCTGGGTGATGATCCTCATCGCCCTTCTTGGGGTCTGACTTGTGGTAGGCTTTAGAGGGAGCTGAGAGAGCTGATCTCCCTGGACCTACACGCCAGACTTTCAAAACTGAACCATGATAATTTTCTTTTGATAAATGTATTTGGTAACAAATTCCATGTGAAGTGTTCAGCACTGGTCAGTTAACAAAGGCAAAACCAATCTGTTGAATTTTGTCTACAAAGAAATGCATTAAATGGCCACTACCAGTCCTGTACTCTGCATTGGAATCTAGTATGTGAGCTCAGTGAACCCACTGAGGGGGAGACTTTGGGAAGTGCTCTTAACACTTTGCTCCTCAACCATATTAGACGACCAAGTACCTTCTACCATGTGTGGACCTCTAAGACCAGTGGCAGCAGAAGCCATACAAGTTTGACCCCATCATTAAGTGTGAAGGCAACTAGAAATTTTTACATTTAAGGAGGGAGTGGAACATTTTCTGTGTTTACTTGATTGCTGTTTGACATTACTGAGTGGTGTTTAGGAGGAAATTAAAATCTTTCTAATGGGATCTAAATGAGATGGGTGGAGCAGAAGGTAGTTTCCCCGAATGAAATCAGATGTGGTGGTTGGGATTTAACACACTCTGTTTTGCCAGAAGTGTGTAAGATTATTAAAGCATCACAACCTCATTTATTTGCTTTGTAATCTGCTCTTAACCTTCATGCTGATGAAGCTGTTACATAACAGACAGTGAAGGCCAGACCTTGTGTTGTTTCAGTGTATGGGAGCCTGTGCTCAGAGATCCCAGTGAGGCCAGGTGAGAATGCTGGCTGCATTCTCACTCATGAGATTATGTGAAATGCTTGCCTTTGGTCTGTGGATAGCATCCCTGAGCACACAGAGATGCATCCTAAAAGTTATTTTATGATGTATTGTCCTGTTGCTGAAATGCTCTTGCTTTCAGAAAGCTCAATGGCAATTCTCTTGACAGGGGTACTTGCCAACCCATTCTCCTTCAGTGGTTCAATTTTGGTTGCATGCAGAAGCTAAACTGACCAGAAGCTAAACTGAACAGAAGTTTGGCTGTGTATGAGAGCTCTGAGGACCCCATCTGTAAGTTATCCTTCCCCTGTACTCGGCACTGGTTAGGCTGCATCTTGAGTATTGTGTCCAGTTCTGGGCCCCTCAATTTCAGAAAGATGTTGAGGTGCTGGAACAAGTTCAGAGAAGGGCAACAACGATGATTAAGGGGCTGGAGGATAAGGAGCAGCTTAGGGAGCTGGGTTTGTTTAGCCTGGAAAAGAGGAGGCTCAGGGGTGATCTTGTCACTGTCTATAACTACCTAAAAGTGGGTTGTAGACAGGCAGGGATCAGTCTTTTCTCTCTGGCCATTGGAGATAGACCGAGAGGTCATGGTCTTAAGCTCCAACAAGGGAGGTTTAGACTTGACATTAGGAAGAAGTTTTTCACTGAAAGAGTGATCTGGCATTGGAATGGGTTGCCCACAGAAGTGGTTGAATCGCCATACCTGGAGGTATTTAAGGGATGAGGTGTTGAGGGTCATGACATAACTGTTATCGCTGTTAGGTTTTAGTTGGATTATAGGTTGGACTTGACGATCTTCATGGCCTTTTCCAACCTTATCAACACTATGATACTGTAATGAAATCAAAGTAGAAAGTATTTTGCTGGTTTTAATGGAGGGAGAAATGTTTCACCCGTTTAGAAGCTACATGGTGTCTACTTGCACTTTTAGCTGTCTCACTAGCTTCATCCTTCTCCACCCCTGCAAGCCCAGACTCCGGCTAGGATTGCAGCAGGACTTGCTTGTTCCAATGTTTAGATTTCAGCTCCCATCCAAAAACCCACAGCAATTCACAGTGACTAAATTCCCCAGGTCATTCATGACAACTGCAGTCCCTGCTGGTCCATGCCAAGTATTTCAGGCCCTTTCTCAGTTCTGTTCCTTTGATTCATCAGGAACTGTAAAATAACTTTTGTTAGACAAAACCAAACCATAATTTATTTTGCATTTGCATCTTTATTCTACAACACAAGCAACATAAATAATTTATACTTCTTCTTTTAAAATATTTTCATTTCAGAATTCAATCAGAATAAAATATACACAAAATACAACTTGCAAGCCAGCTGACAATGACTGCCCGACCACTGGACACCCAAGGACCATACAAAGCTAGCAGCACAGCAAGATGCAGCAGACACAGGAAGGTATTTTTCTAAAGAAGAGCAGAAGGGTAGGGTGAGGAAACATGGATGAGACTGCGGAATTGCAGCTAGGTATGAAATCAGCAGAAGGTAGACCCTATGTAAGCACTTGCTTGACACGGCAATTTATAGTCTCTCTTAAAAGGTATTGGCTCCTCCTGAATATACAGCTAGAAAGATTAAGTCCTGGGAGTCATGTTTTGTGGTAAAATGCCTCTATGGCAGCTATCATCATGGAAAAAAAATTTTAGTTTTTTTAGTTCTTCAGACGGGAAAGATCTTTGGCAAAACTGAGTGTCCACTCCCTTTGGCTAGCTTTCAGTTCTGGTTGAAGCACCGACAGAAGTATGTTTGCAGTCTCATAAATAATGACAAAAAGTGGGGAGGGAAAAGGGGCAGAGAAAAGAAAGTGAAGGGAACGAAAAAAAGGTGCTCGCTGCTGTCATTGCATACTTTTCAATCTCTTGCTCCCGTCTGCACCAGCAAACAGCATGCAGTACAGGGCTCTGTCACCACCATTCTCTGCCCTTCCTGGTTGTTCTCCCTTTGGTATTGAACCCTGCCTTCCTCTGCAGAGCAGGGCGAGCTCAGGAGCCACAGCCTGCTTGTGGAGGTGATGTGTTTATCCCTTGCTCGAACCTCTGTACCTGTGTGTTTCTGCTAGTGCAGTTCTCTCATTTCAGCTTGCTTTTTGTGAAAGCACGGCATGTCAGTGCAGCCCAGATGAACCCAATGTGTGGTAGGAAACAGGGCCCTGGTGCTCCATGGTATTTAGACAAAATTTACACAAATACGTAAACTACACTTTGAAAAGTGGGAAGTTAGGGTAAAAGGATTGAAATACGTAGATCCTGTTGCCATGCTTCTTAACCAAAAATGCTTTCCATAAACTCGGATCCCTGATTCAATGTGGAAGCAGAGACTATGCAAACCTCAACTTGTGATTTTGCCAGATACTGGAATTTGAGGGATCTGGTTCCACAGGCGAGCTCATTATTGCATTAATCCAGGATCGTACAGTGCAGCTGCACTAATATCTGCAGAATTAGGGCATTTCTTCTTCCCTCTGCTTTTAGTTTTCAGGTTGGAGACCTCTGTGCACTAAGTGAAAAGACTGAGGCATACTTAGGCCATGTGTATTTTTATTTTTTCTTCTTAAATAGCTAGGACTGTGTGTTTGGCCAAAGCTGTTTGTTTAGTATGATGTTAGTATCGCATATAAAATGTATGTTCTGAGGGTGAGGAGTGGCAACAACAGAAAGAGGATATACAACTTCTTCAACTACAGACCAGTCAGCCTGACCTCAGTCCCATGCAAAGTCATGGAACAGATGGTCTTGTGTACCATTACACAGCAACTGCAGAACAACCATGACATTAGATCTAGTCAGCATGGATTTCGGAAAGACAGGTCCTGCCTGACTAACTTGATCTCCTTTTATGATCCAGTGATTCGACTGGTTGATGACAAAAAGGCTGTGGATGTTGTGTACTTGGACCTTAGCAAAGCCTTTGACACGGTTTCACACAGTAAGCTTCAGGAGAAACTTGCGAAACTTGGGCTGGAAAGGAGCATTTTATGCTGGGTTACAAACTGGTTGGAGGGGCGAGCTCAGAGGGTGGTGGTGAATGGTGCAACATCTGACTGGCGGCCAGTCACCAGTGGAGTCCCACAGGGGTCAGTGTTGGGCCCAGTACTGTTCAACATCTTTATCGANTGTTTAAGAGAAGACTGGACGAGGAGCTTAGTGACATGGTCTAGCAGGGAGGTGTAGGGCTGGATGACGTTGGGCCCCTTCCGGCTCGGAGTGGCCTGCTAGACTGTGAGGGATCTAGGCTGGTGTTATGCCCTGCGATGTGCTCTCGGTCTCCCTACGGGTGTTAGATGGTGAGTTGGACTAGATGATCCTTGTGGGTCCCTTCCAGCTCATAATATTCTGTGATTCTGTGATTCCTTGCAGCTGTACAACTTCCTGGAGTCCCAGGCATGTTGCTGGTGAGGGCTGCTAAGAGACCCTTTGATTGTATCCCTATAGAAGTTCCACTCAAAATAGGGAAGTTCAGTGAAGAGGGATCACTAGCTGCCAGATGCTGTTATCTACATTGCATAAAATCCAACATTTGTGCTTCTGTGCTATGCATAACTTGGTCCTGTTACACTAAAAAACAGAAACTTTTTGATTTGTTTTTGTGGTTTTGGGTTTGGTTTTGGGTGGTTTTTTTTTTGTAAATTGATGATATTGTCTTATTTCTTTAAACAATTAAGGAATGATCAGAACTGAAAGAAAATAACTGTAGTTCATGTCATATGCCACAAATCTCCCTGTACACAGGTCTTCCCACAAATGACTACAACTGGGATAATGATTAAGCAGCCTGCTTAAACATGATCTTAGTACAAAAGCAGGAGAAAAAAGAAAGCACTCTTTTTGTGAATTAAAAACAATTTATCACTGAGAAATGGCATTTCTAGAATGGATTGCTGAGGGTGACAATAGCCAAACCTTATGCTTGATTTCTCAATAGCCTTCTACACAGATGAGGAATTAGTTAAAATCACTTTGCCTTGCTGGATCAGACTCCTATAGGCTAATGCTGGATCTGTGTAGAAGTGAAGGTTCTAATTTTGTAGCACTGGAATGCGTGGGACTATGTGCTGGTTCTTTCAGATTTTTCAAGCAGCAGCTGTATAGAGGACAGCAGCAGAGAGGGTGATGTGAGGAACTGTACAGGACTTCCCCTTTCCTGAGAACTTGTGAACCTGTATGTAGGGATTGAAGGATTCAAGGACTGAGTCCTGAGTATTAAAGATATCTTAACTTTGATTGACTGCAACAGCTTTGGCACTTTCAATGTGGGCCTAAGCTGTGAAGAAAGGTACAAAGTGCAGGCAGCACACGGAGCTGGACCTCTCTGCTTGCTGACTTGTATGCCACTTGGTTTCATGCTGGTGCTGTGCTGAGTTCTGAAGTGTCGATACCAACACTGAGATGCCGCTGTATCAAGTGCAGAAGATTACACACAGTTACACAAGGTACTTGGGGGTTATATCTTTGGTGAGTAAGGATTTGTCAGTGAATTTTACAGTAAGGTTTAGGTTTCAAACAAAACCTGTGGGGACAAAACTGACAACTGAAAAAATTGTTCAATTAGTCTATTTTTATAAAGTCTTTTAGGTACGTAGTAGGAACGAGTTGTTTTTATGGAATTGGTATGTCCTTTAAATAATTTAGCAAAGAGAATTTTTGAAAGGGAAACAGCATGACTGACCCTACAGAATTTTATGGGACAAGTATTCCCTGCACAAGTCCAGCAGGTGACAAATGGGAAGTAGGTAACACAGGGAAAAGGCAGGAGGACAGTGGCAGACTCTTTGCAAACACAGCAGCTTGGGTGATGGCTGCTCAGTGAAGCCTCTTGGCTCCCTCTGTGTTTCTAGGTTTAAGATGCTACAGGCAGTTAGCTGTGCAAAATCCAGGCCTGATATAAAGATATTACATTTTTAGGATGCTTTGGAGCAGAGACTGAAGCTGTATATTTAGTTGGTATGCACATTTTAAGTCTTGGGAGAACAGCATTAAGTGGTCACCCAAGATTAAAATCACCTTATTTTCACAGTTATTTAAACTCTAATCAACAAATTATGTGGCATGGGAGTTCCAGATGAAATGTCCCATGGGCTGTAACATAACCTGCCCAGCAAGGTAACCTTATGCTGTGTCTAGTGTGAAGTGCATCACACGTGCATTTGACAACACAATGGTCAATCCTTCCCCTTCTCCTCCCTCTTAAGAATACCAGTGAATTGCAGCAGTCCCTATAAGAGCGCTGCACGAAGAGGGATGTACCTCCATGAGGATCTATCCCTTTCTATTTACACCTGTAGACAAGAAATGAGAGAGAAACAGGAAGGATACCTCCCTTTCAGATTATCTTCCATCTTGCTTCAGCTCAATGTGAAGTGATAGGCTACATTTAACAAAGGTGATAAGGGTGTTCCAGGCTACAGCAGCTCTATATAAGCAAACATAAATTTCCAGTGGAATCATACCCACAGTGTTGCTTAAACTGGAACACCTTATCTCTACTCTGTTTAGTTGAATGCTGGGTATTGGCACATGCTGGTATTTGTTTTGTGGTATGTCTTCTCCACAGCTTCACAGGAAACAAAACTTCCCTTCTGCCCTTAGAGGGGAATCAGACATGTAAAAAAATGCTCAGCAGTAGGCACAGCCGATGAGGCAAGCCAGGGTATAGAGGGCAGCCTGACAGTGCCATTTCTCTTCACACAACACACTACAGGAACAATGAAAGAATGAATAGCCTGTGCTTGGTTCACCAATTTTAGACCTGGGATACTTCAGCTACTCCAAATGTGACCAGACTTCAAAGGCTCTTCTTGGAACAAATAAATGTCCACTTTCTCTAGTGAGTGACACATATGGTTACTACAATAGTCTTTGGTTGGCTATCCTCTCTCATGCTAATTTTTGAAGGGAAAATGTTACCCTAAAAAGTGTCACCGTCTTACTTGTCCTATAGCCCCACCATTTCCCTAACTTGCACTTATTTATTTTTTTTAAAGTTACATAGGATTACTGTCCTGGTTTGACACCCACATACAGTTGCATTCACAGCTAATTGCAAGTACTGCTGCAGTTTCTTATGGGTCCCACTCTTGCAAATTTCAGTTAAATTGAAGGCTACTGAAACGTATCACCCCATCAGCCTGATTTACTGGTAGTTTCTGGGGCCATGCAAGACCCTCTGGACAGCCTTATGTTTTGCCTCCTTTGCTAGTATGAGGAACACACAATCTCAAGTGGACGATAGAAATCGATAAGCTCATTGTCTCTTAATTATGACCAACAAATAGGCAATTAATGAATCCCAAATACTTCTATGCTCTATACCTTAAATGACTTTTGCCCTTTGCAACAGAGCACAGGTTGGTTTAAATGATGATATCATAAACTCGGCCCACTCTTCCCAGCCATTCTCGTACTGCCTGGCGGACACGGATATCTGTCACGTGGCAAGTCAGCTGACTGATGCAAGGGAACACTGCTGGCTGCAGGGCTGTGAAAGTTTGGTCTGGCAGAGCCTGAATCTGGTTGAGAACTGTCAGCACCATGTTGGTCCATGCCTACAAATAAATTAGACAGGAAAAAAAAGACTCTTTAGAAGACCTTTCTACATAGATGAGCCCACTGGTTGAGGCAGAAAATAATATCTGGTAGCCTCCTCATGAAGAGAACTGAGTAATGCCAGCACACTCATTTTATGTTCACTGTGTCTTCCTAATTCACACTCAGTAGTCTAAATCATCGTTTGACTTTGTATTGCAGGTATTATGCTCATTCCTTCATCACCTTTTTTTGTTCCACAGTGAACACAGTCTGTCAATTTTGATGCTTTCACTGTTTTGTTCACTTGGACATACAATCAGCGAGTTTCTGTTTAGCAACAGAGCCTACTATTTTTGTTCTGTAATTAACAAAAAAATCCTTACATACAGAAGCATTGTGACAAGAAGCCTTTTTCAAAAGCCTTTTTGAAAGCCTTAAGTGGGCTAGAGCCCTTAGCAGTAAGCATTGAGTTTGCTGTAGGGTGTTAGTTTTTAAGATTAAGTGCAGCTTTGGCCTCAGTCATAGAAACAATCTTGTAAGCTGAACCACTCTATGCCTGGTAACACTTCCCTGAAGATTGGCTTTCTTTTAATAGGACAGAATCAGGTTTTTATCAGTGCCAGCTGCTGCAAGATTCAGTGCTCATCATGAGAGCTTCTGTATATAATAGGACATTTAATGAAAATATAATAAAATCAATAAAAATATATAGGTATCTTTTTATTGGTATTACATATTAGCATTCTACCAGCATGTCCTACCTGTATCTGAGCCTCAGCATCCCTAACAGATATATTCAGGGAGCTGACTGTGGATCCTGAGCGTGGTCTCTTCTCTTGTCTCAGGACCTCTGGACCAGCACTGAAAGAATGCCTCATTTGACCCTGATCTATAAGATGTTGTGGCCGCTGGAGTACAGGTGAATCTGGCCCTCTTGAACCCAGGAGCTCCCCTTTTTTTTCTACTTTGACCTCTTTGGTGAAAGATGTCATGGCCTGTTGTTGCTTTCTCTTCTTATATTCTGTCATGAGCTTGGAGATGGTTTTGTCAGCGGCTATGGTGTAGATCTTGTTGCCAGCACTCTCCCACCATTCTTTTTTCTTGGTTTGCTCTTTCTTCTCTGGTTTAGGACTTAAAGATGGGGGGAACAGCAAAATTTCTCCACTACCTCCTCGAGGTGTCAGGCTGTCTCCCAGCTGGTCCCTGATTTGACTCCGGTCATCCTCTGATGGTGTGTCCTTTCCAGATAGCCCTCCGGTCGATGGGGTGGAGGTTTCTGAGTGAAAAGATGGTAAAATGAAGAAAGAGTCACCTCTGAACACTGGAGGCTCCTCTACATTATTCTCCAAGTCCAGATGCATCTGGATATAGTTGTTGCACAGTTCCATACAGAGCTTATGAAGCCGCTTGATTAGCCACCCCCAGTCTGCATTGCTGATGGGCTGTACGCTCAGAGATGGTATTCGAGCCCGCCACTGCCT
The DNA here is from genome assembly GCA_013390025.1 of Pitta sordida. NCBI lineage: Eukaryota > Metazoa > Chordata > Aves > Passeriformes > Pittidae > Pitta > Pitta sordida. Next base: position 267,803 of record WEKX01009590.1, read on the forward strand.
CTTCTCCTTTCCTCGTGGGGGACTGACCTGGGCAGTTTCTTCAAAAATATCTTCATCTTCTGACGAACACTGCTGTGATGAGTCTGTGCTTCTCTCATCATCTTCAAAGAGGATCTTTTTCACTTGCTCAGCAGTGATGTTCTCCTGGTTTGTCAGGATTGCACAAACCAAGGCATGGAAGTAGATGTTGAAGCTCATTGCTGACTGACGATACAAGTTGGCAGCTCCACTAATGCCAGACACTTTTTTCAGCAAACACTTCAACCCAGGTCTGGTGTCAAACTCTCTGGCTGTTCTGTAGGAGTCCAGCAGTAAGTCAAAGATGACGGCCAGGTTTTGCATGGAGATGTACCTGAGAAAACCAGCCAACTTGTTTTCTGGTACTTGTACTGTCATTTTCTCCTCCAAGTTAGAAGGGCCTTTCACGAATTCTTCCAGTAAGATGTCATATAAATTCTGGAGCAGTACTTGGTGGGATAGCAAGCTCACCACTATTGTCCTGAAAGGAATACTTGGTAAACCAAGCATGGAGAGGAAAAAATCATAGAATATTAAAATGGTTCATTGTACTTTTATTAGGAATACAGGACTACTTCATATTTTAGAATCTAACATGAAATGTGCAAATGAAAGGCCAAATTTTCACAGCCTAGTTACAAAAAAATAAAAAAAGAAGAAGAAAAGAGAAAGGTAAAGAGGTCTAGAATAGTCTTTCAGCTACTCTTCCAAATTCTTTCCTCGAAAGGATGACACTTGCACAGGTTAAGCAAAAATAACTGTCCACAGCAAGCACACTAATGGCACTTGTGTAGAAGTGGTATTAAACAAAGCTCTATTACAGTGTCTGACACTGAAGGATTATATATTGTGGTTTTAAATTTTTTAGCATCTACAAGTACACTCAATATTTCAACCTGCTTATAACTGAAGAATTTGTAAACACAACTTATTCCTCCACTGACATGTCAGACAACCTTAACTTTACCATGATAAATTAAGGCCAAAACTAGTTTACTATTTGCTTTCCATTTCCACTAATGCCAAGAGTATTTCTTAAAAATAAACCGCAGAGAGCCAACCAACCAACAAGTCAACATGTACAGAAACAGCAGCAGTGCAATGCAACATGCAAAGAAACTGAAGTCGGGCTGAAGGCACATTTCACTTTCTGCTCTTAAGACCAAATTGAAGACTGAGCAGCTAGCATGGAAATATCTATTCCTAACCCTGTTTCTCACATATAATAGTGAGTGATTCTTAGCTGTGCTCCTGTTTGAGAGATGCAGGGAGTTGTTCTAGCCCTCACTAATTTTTGATTTGCACAGGGGACCCAGGAATGGCAAATTCCTCCAACCAATATTTTCAGGACCTTCACTAGTAAATATCACTAAGAGGCTTACAGGCAAGAAAGGCCTGGAAAAAAGGAAGGGTGAAACACGATTGTTGTTTGGTAGCTCATGGATTTAAAATAATAAATTGTGCAACCTATCCTAAGGCCTTTAAAAATAATGCTTTGTATAAGATTACAGCAGCAGTGTTTTAAACAGAGCTGATGCACAATAGCTGCTTTGATGTAGGGAACTATGATGGGTTGTGTTTTAGTTTGCACGGTTATCGAGTTAAGAGATTTTGCAGTTTGCTTGCAATACTTAAGTTTTAGGTCTAAGTCAAAGCAAATCTTCATGTAACATGAGAAGTTCAGTTCGGACTGTTCTTCTTTGGTTAAGTTACCTATGTCAGTTCGCTTACCATGACACAGCTGTCAGTGTTGATACACCAGTAAAATTTATCTGACAGGGCTAAAATCTTGATGATTAACACATACAGTTGAGCTCTTTATGGGGAAGTAGTTTTCTGCTGTAAAAATCATTAGAGGCTCTGACTCAGAAAAGCTCTAAAGAGCATGTATAAAGCTGAATGAAAGCTTGCAGTGATTTCAAGCACTAATTCTGTTTCAAAAGCAGGGTCAGGAATGATGGAGATCTGCTTTCCTTGTAATAGTGAAAACCAGCACTTTACAAGGACAGTGTAAAGTACTGCTCAATCCCAATGCCAAAGCTGGTTAAGGATAGGATTTTCTTATTCTGCCTGGAGTTTCAAACTGAAATATATGATTATTTTTTAGGAAGAAGAAAAGCTCCCTTACCCCAGCTTCCTGTGAAACGATGCAGCATTAAGGAAACAAAAGCAAGAGGGAGAAGAGAAACCCTGCTAAGGTTAAAGTAAAACTTTTGAACGGCCACAGTTATTAGCATGCATGACTGGCATATTACTGCACTGCTATAGCAAATAATATGAACAACAGTGGCACAGTCAACTTTTGAGCTATGTCTTGATGAAAACATGAGCATTGCTGGGGTAACATTTACCCATTGGCACATATGCTTTTTGCAGTTGTATAGACAAAGCACAGTGAGAGCATTCAGAGTTTGTATTAATTGCAAGCTTTAGTTATTTGTTTACAGACAAGCAAAAGACCCACACTACCTTTATGAACGCCTGTTAGATTGCATGGCCTTATGTGCTGTGAGGTGTGAGTATTCCAGTCTTTAGCTTTGCATTCGTTATAACAAGAAGAATGATCTGCTAACCTTTGGATAAAGCAGAAATTTTCCCACCACAAAGAAAATGTTTAGACTGTGATCTCAAGCTGTCTTCATCTGTCTGGGGTTCTGTGCTCTGAGGTAACAGAGCACCTATCTTGGGGGAAATTTCTGTACAGCAGTGTAAGAACAGAGACATCCTGTGTGGTCTTTCTTCCTGTCCAGTCAAAGAAGGATCATCATATTCTGGTTCCTTGTTGCAAGCAATAGTTTAGATTTGAATGAGAATGCCTGAAGTGGTACAGAAGTAGGTTTGGTATCTTGTAAGAGACAAATTCATGCCATCTATTTCATACCTTGCAATACGAACACAAACCCTGAATGCAGAATTCTGATTCTTGGCCCTACTGATGTTACAGCAGTTGTTTAAACAACCAGGTGCAAGCAAAAAGAAATATTCTTTGACAGGATCAGATTGTCATGCAAACGCATGAACTTCTGAGGTGGTAACATAATGTAAGGACTTCCACAAAAATAAAGCATCAAGAAAAACACTGCTCCCTAGCTCAGTATGTTGACAGTTTGGCAGCTTTAGATGTGGTCTCTTCAATTTATATTGTTCCAGCTTCTCCATTAACTTTTCTACCTTCTTAATTGAGTAATACTAGATTTAAAAGACCATTAGTGAAGCAGACACTTATTTGTGAGGTATTGTTACAAATACAACATTGTCACAAAACCTGATTTGATAAGTGTATTCGTTTTTTATAAGCTCTAGGGAGAGACATGGTCTGCCAGGCTCAGTTCGCATCTCTGCCTGTCTGGAAATATTTTTATCTTGCTTTTAATGACATAGTATTTTCCTGAGAAGATATTTTACCTTCTCTGGCTATGACCATTTGGTTTCTTATCTGGTGGCAGGTCAATGATGAGCACACATGACTGGGCATGTTCAAACCCTTCCTTGTTGCTAGGAGTTTTTGGTGAGCACTGAGTCTCCAGCATGAACACCTAGAAAACAACAAGTTACATAAATCCATCAGTTTAGCATTTGCACTGGGTCCCTGGAGAGGGCGGAGGGCGTGTCTGAGAATAGGATTCCCTGCATTGTTAAAGATTTGTCATACTGAATTATTTTACAGTGATAGAGAAGATGCAAGGTATTCCCCCAGGCAGACCTTCCCTGGAGCATGCTGCTTTGGTAAAACAGCCTGAGAGCAATGGGATACCTCCAGCAGAGGCAAAGGACAAATGCATTTTCCTTTGAACTTGTATAAGGCATTGTACCAAATGATGAAACAAGCTTTCTGCTCTGTATACTACCATCAGAAAATATCAGCTGTAGTGGAGACAAGGACCTGTTTGCATAGTTAGCCTGTTGCACCTAGAAAGGTTGGTTGTCAGGATTATTTTCGGCCATAAAGTGCGTGTCGTGGTTTAACCATAGCCAGCAACTCAGTACCATGCATGTATTCCCTTGCTTATCCCATCCCCTCAGGATGGAGAGGAGAATGAGGGGGGGAAAAGGTAAAACCCATGGCTTGAAGTAAGAATAGTTTAACAATTTAAATAAAATACTATAATAATAACAACCACCACCACCACCACAAAAAGGAAGGCAACAAAAAAAGAGAGAAATAAACTTGCACACTACAGTTGCTCATCACCCTGAGCAGTGGTCAGCCTCTGCCAGCCAAATCTTCTCAATTACATAATAAACCTGATACTCTGCAGTATGGAACATTCCTTAGGCTAGTTTCTATCAGCTGTCCTCCTGAGGTTCTTCTGCACCTCCTCACTGGCTGAGCATTGGAAACTGAAGAGTCCTTGGCTCAGCAACAACTAAAACATCAGTGTGTTACCAACATTGTTCTCACACTATATTCAAACCACAGCACTGTATCAGCTACCAGGAAAAAAATTAACTCCATCCCAGCCCAAACCAGGAGAGTGGGAAATGTGGAAACAACTCTCAGTTGCTGTGGCTTTGTTTTGTAGCTTCACAGTTGAGGCAGATTCTCACTGGGAAGGACTCAGATAGTGCCACTGATTGTGTCTACAATAAAAGTACAAATGCCACATTCCCTACCTTCTTGAGTTCTGCATCTTTAAAATTTAATTTAAAACATTTTTTCCATTCAAACAATGTCTGCACTGCCACATTATTTGTGATCACCAAACCTGGTCTGCGTGTCTTCGATTTTCAAGCAGCATAAGGGTACAGTTTGAAGTCAGAAATTGATACCAAACATCTGTTGGCTGTTTTCTAGCTGCTTTCCCATGCTGAAGCTGAGATACAGTATTTACAGTTTTACAGTTCCCTGCAGGTCATTAAGCTCAGTCTACTGTATTTCAAAGAACTCTTTTCATATAACTAATTCATAATATGAATAACCTCCATTGCAGCCAAATGGAGCCTAAGAAGGCTGTCTCCAAGTTTTCTTTGCTGATTAAGAGTTAGTGGTGAGTTTTAAATCATTTGTTCAATGTCAGCATTATCCTCCATTTCCCACTAACACTTTTTCTTCTCTGCAACCCATAACTAGGTATTTATAAAGAAAAAAAATCGCATTTCTCTATAAACTTTGCTTTGATAGGTCAAATCAATCTTGTTTTCCTAGTTTCATATCTCTATCTCTGTTCTCGTGCTTTTTGTGTCCTTTGAATTTCTCATTCTTTAACAGAGTGATCAGAAATGTACATGACGTTCTAGATGAAGATTCACAGTGACATGGTTCTCTATCAGAAACATTTCCACTGATGTAGGCTAAAGTTGCTGTTTTTAAAACTACACTACACAATAGGCTTGTTGTCAGTTCTCCTCAGGTCCCTATCATCTTTCCCCACCCTAGGCCTTCCTAATCCCTAGTTACAAGGGACAGGTTTTAGATTTTATTTTTCTGGGGTTTATTATTTGTTCTTAATACATCTGTTAGAGAAATAAATGTTAGTCTTTGCTTGTAGGGTTTGTGAGGAAAGTGGTGGTAAAAATTTACTTGCATAAAGAAAAGCTACAAAAGGTTCTATGACTTCCCCTGAAACGTTGGTTAGTACCTGTTGTGCCATGGCTCTGATTCTCCAGTATTCAGCTTCAGCACTTGGTGAGAGGGAGGGTGCTGCCACCTTCACTTCACAGGCATCTCCACTAAAGCTTTCAGAACCACTGTGGAAATAGCCCAATAGGTTCTATAGAGAGACACAACATTAGACTTTCACTGTGTGTTAAACAAGTCAGTGTCTGTAGCGATGTCCAGCCTGCTGGTGTGAAATACAAGACTCAGAGTGACCTGTCCCATTACCATCAGCTGGTCACCTGCCATAGCAATTAATATATCCAATGCAAAGGGCCTACAGCTTCTTATGTACTCTGGCTTGTGATGACTTAACAGGATTTTTTTGTTTACAAGTCAGCCAATGAGTTGAAAACTAATCTCTTCGGAGCGTGCACCTGCAGGATTAAGTAAGCAACATTGTCTTCTGTCTAGTTTTGGTCAAACTAGAGAAAGCAATGAACCAAAAGGGAAGTTCTTCACCTACTGAACTCTTCTGATTTCATACTGGGAAGGCAACTTAAAATAAGTCTGGACTGTTAACTAGTAGTGTTATCTGTATATGTTTAGAAAAACTGGTTTCAATCTCCGTTGCTGATCCAGCATGCTTCATTTTCAATTGACAAATTAACAAAAGCTATCACATAATCTATAAGCCTCTTTATCTGACCCTATAACACAAAAATTGTCTGAAGAAGAAAAAGCAACCTGTCAAAAATTAAATCCACTTCAGCATAGTGATGAGTGTCCCCGTCTCTCATGCAGGAGACTGGGTTTGGATTCTCCACCAGGGAGGCAGTGGTGCTGTTTAAGAGTTGGACTCGATGATCCTTGTGGATCCCTTCCAACTCAGAAGATTCTGTGATTCTGTGAGTCTATAATGTGACTACATTTTGACCAGTGGCAAAAATGTAGTTTTACCTTTACTGGCTCCAGAGTGGCAGAAAATGCATCCTGCAAGGCACAACATGCAAGCCTCCACATCTCTTCAGTAAAAACAGGCCCTGCTGTCACTAACACATACCTGCAAGGACACAGGAAAACATTGCCATGTTCAAGAATGAACTAGATCATTCTTACTTGTAAAGAAAGGAAATTGAAAATCCCCATCTCCAGAAGAGTTCAAGGCCAGGCTGGATGGGGCTTTGAGCAACCTGGTGTAGTGGAAGTTGTCCCTGCCCATGGCAGAGGGGTTGGAACCAGGTGACCTTTAAGGTCCCATCCAACCCAAACCATTCTATGATTCTATGAAAACAGAACAAAAGGCTTACTAAGTAGCTGGCTGATGTCAATCTTGTCAGTTGTTACCCTGACTTATTTTTGTAATTACATTGTAGTTTTGAGCTTTTTTCTCATTTGCTTTTACTCTTTAAGTAGTCTTCTTACCACAAGAACCACACATTATGTAATGATATAAATGCAGTGCTTATTTTGATTATGACTGTAATAACCTGAAGACTGTGAAAGGTATTAATCACCTCTAAAGAACTGTGAATTCCAATGGAAAAGCCCTTGATTATTTTTAAGGATCAATTGCTCACTAACTATATCAAAGTAATGTACAAATACTTTTTATGGGAATCATCCATATAGTAATGCCTAAAATCACAGGTTCTGAAAGCACATTGAAAAAAGCAAGAAAAGGTTAGTAAGTATAAAATTCATTATTCAAATAACAAGTGGTAAGATCAGTCCACAAGTTCTTCAAAGACACAGACATCTATTTTTGAATATGCTAGGAGTAAGCAGATTGGATTACCTGATACAAGAACAGCCAACTCTGGAAATAATTTCTGTTGGTTCTGCTACACACGCTACCAGCAACTTGAAAAGATCTTTTAGCATAGTATTGATCATGTTTTCATAACCAATATCTACAAGGAAAAGACATGAACTGGTTTTAAAATCATTGTCTTTTCATTATATTTAGAAATCGACAGTCTTGCTACACTTAATCCTATTCAGAGAATTAACAAAAGCAAATTCTTTTCATGCAGTTATTGAAACATGCATTGCATCAAGTTGAAATAACAACAATCCATATAAAATGTCTGCACTTAAGTGGTACTGGAGAAATTCTCTTAGATACTGTTTCTGATGTTCAAGTTCTTTATGATCAAAGTTTTTGTATCTTCTTTTGGAAAGTATACTATAGACTATGATGATTTAATTTTGAACATAGCCCTGCACTGAGCAGGACACTGGACTAAACATCCATTAAGATCCTTGCAAGTCTTTTCCCCGTAATTCTAAACCCTATAAAAATGAAATAAAAAAAATTCCCAAACAGAAATTTTTAACCCTCCTCCTTCTCTGATTTTATGCTTGAGCAACCAGAACAGCAATGAAACCATCTCCACAAGTAGCTATTCAGTAACATGTCACTGATAACAGTGGATGTGACAGCACAATGACATACCTGAGTGTATGAAATTTTGAATGTGCTCCACTACAAGTTCACAGGAAAGGCCAATGGCATGCTTGAAATTAGCAGATGCTACATCCCAGTAAGAATGGTCACCATGGCTGCGATGGAGCCAAAGAGACATCGTGGGAAGAAGAAGATGCACAACTGCATAAATGCCAAATCCTGGTCCTTAAAACAAACACAATGATGGTTGCATAACTTTGCTTACAAGGATCAACATACTCAGCAAATTTGTTAAGTTCTTCCAAACTGAGGCCTGAGGTAATGCTAAAGAAAGGAGGTTCTGAAACTTTTTCATGGGATGAGAGTGGTGAGAGTGGTGTTTTGGATCTAGCCATGAGGTACTATAAGAATATTTAGCTGTTTACCTGCAGTCTCTCCCAGCAGGTCTGCATGTTTATAGAACTTTTTCTTTCCATTTCCTAGATATCAAGGAAACATTTTCTGTAGCTAGGACATTGATAGAGTACCACACCTCTCTATTTGTGCAATGAATTTAGGAATACGCTCAATATACTCATACAAGATGCTTTTTGTCAACAGAACAATGCACTAGCTGGAACAACAAATCAATTCTAAGAAAACCCCCTTATATGAGAGAATGTCTCTGTGCAACTATAACATGAGGAACACACTTTACAGAGGTGGTTTAAGAGTCTAAAAGGTTTGTGTCAGGACCCTACCAGCTCATATTCCATCAAGCCCTTTCATTACCAGGTATCTTGGCAACATCCCTCAGCAGTTCAAAGAGCAGATCCAAAGTAGGAGGCTGGTGCTGACGGGGACAGTTGGATATGGCAGTTGTTAATTCTTCCAGCAGAATAATCCAGACATTGATAAGGCCTATTAAGTAAAGAAAGAAAGATTAAAAACCATGGGTGAGATACAGCGTTAACTACAGGTGAAACTTCGCACTCAGAAAGTGATGGAAGCTAATAAAGTAACTTAAAGATCATGGATTTTTGCATGTTCACTGTTGCTGTGTAATGGCTGTGGGCAATAGAAATGTTTGAAATGGTGGTTTCCTTTCCCCTTTGTTTTGTGCCATCCATCCTCTTTCACATACGTCTTGTCACATACCCTTAGTCTACCTCTCCCTGACTTTGAGCACTAAAACACCTCCTGTCTTGGTAAAGTCAGTTTGCCTAGCAATGCTCTAACACCATTACCATCAAATAACAAATTGCGTGACAGTTTCAGTACTTATCTGTGACAAAAACCAAATCAGAAGGTTACTTTGCTGTCGGGTGTTATTTCTATTCACAGAAAGACATTGATAGGCAGAGTTACTTCGGAACAGTAGGCAAGAGATGTTGACCTGAGGTGAGGCTTCAATGACTTGGGTCTCCCATATCCTAGGTGAACATCCTGAAATTCCTAGAGAGGGGGAAAAACCCCCTAAAAAACCCAAACTCAAACAAAGAAAGAAGTAAAAGATTGTTTTGTGAAATAAATACTAGTTATGATTTTCTGTTTTCAGAGAGCAGCTTTTCTCTCCTTTATCCAGGGTAGCAGTGGAAAAGGACAATCCACATGATGGAAGAGTCCAGATAAAAGTAGGTACCAGGGGCCAGTCTGGTGAGCACGTGAATGAAATGAAATGCTTTGGAGTCAGCCTGTTTTCTGCCAGGTTGGAGCTGACTCTTCACAGAGGTAGCCTGTTTGGAACAGCTCACTAGTTCAGACATTCAGAAGTGACTGTACTGCTGTGAAGATCTCCTGAGTTCAGAAGCCTTAAGGCTGCATTCCTCTACAACTTGGCCCTGCACAGATCTAGTTCATCAAACACCTGAGTAATCCACACAAACCACACAAATAATTGGGAGACAAATGCTGCTTGTTTTTTCTGGAGGTCATAGAGCTTTATATGAACTTCTGAAATTCACTGTTTATTTCAACTGACCACAGGATATGAGTTTGGAAACATTTAAACAATTATTCTTTATCTTTCTAGACTTGAACTAAATACTGGTATTTTTTTTTCTGTTAAGACAGGCCTGCCAGTACCAAATTTAAAAGGTTTTCACTTCTTCAGCTGTGGTCTAGAAAGTATTTTTTTGTTAGGTCTCAGAAATACACACTGGTTTTACATATTACGAATATCAGGAGAATCAAAATAATTGTTCATTAAAATAATTATCTTGCTCTAAGAGAGGGGTTGTATTTTCTCATGTGTTACTGCATCTTTACATAAAGAAGGTAACGTGATCTGAACTTCCAAACTCTGTGTGTGCACACGTGTGTGTGTGCAGACAACAGGGAGACAGACTATGAAGTTTTCACTCCCTTTTGCTTTCAGCAGTTGACAAATTTTACAGCAACACGTGGAAGAAGCAGTTGATTAATTCCACATTTACTGCCTTTAGTGCACTTACCAGTGTCATCATCGAAGTCAGAAAGGATGCATTCTATCCCATCCTCACTGCTGGCTGACTGTTCCTGCGCTCTTCGGGGCAAGTTAGCCAGCCGGCCGCTAAGGAAGATGGGTTTCAAGGGCATTTTATAGATTTTGGCTAACAACTTAGGGAGAGAAGTGGAGAGGAGATAAAGAAAAAAAGAGAAAATAAATACATATGGGAAAGTTTGTAAAAGCTACCATATGTAACACAGGTATATAAAATAAAGCTATGAAACCAAAATTAGAGGCCAGAAATCATCTGTTCATTGACAAATAATGGGTTGTGGGTGAAAGAGAGGGAGAATAGCAATTTAAATAAATATTAAATTTCTGAGAATGGAGTGTGCTCTCTCCTCATGTCTGACCTAATGATTACATCTGTGACCTAAGAAGCTCCATGAGATGTATGCAAAATATTTTGCAGCTCTGAAGGACTAAGTAAATATGTACTGCTAAAAGGACCTCTGCAGGTTTTCTTCAGAGTTTCATTGCTTGGGTTGTTCATTACACAACAAATACGTACAAACTGCAGAATTGTGCTACAGCTGGGACTCTACCACCATTTTAACAGGTCTTCCTGAAGTAAACAATGTATTTGCAATACACAAACAGGATTATTTTTAAGTCATTCCTGTTCTTCTACTGGCAAGTAGAAGAATGATATAAATGACTGCTTCTTTCAAAGAGGAGAAAATATTTCTCCCTTACTATGGACTAAGCTTTGAAAGGATGAGGAATAGTGATGTGGGGCAAATACTGTCTAGACAGAACACGATTACATATACACATAGATATTCACTCTTTTTTTTTGCAGGTGAACAAGATAGCAAGTAGGGTTTGATATGTCTGCTCTTTGTTGTTATGAGCTGCCTTATTCTTCCTCTCCCTTCTCAGTCTGTGTACTGAATTCATCCATTATCTCAGAATTTAGACATTAAGTCCTTTCAGTGACAGTAATATCCATTGCTGTGCATTTGTATTGTACCCAGAAAAAGCATGGCCAGGGTCCAAAAAAACCAAGACCTGCAGGTACTACAGAAATAGAAACAACATTATAAATATTGACAAAAATTGTTCAGATAACCCTGAACAATATGTGCTGTGTGCAAGAAAATTATAGGAAACATGCCAGCATTCTAATTGTTGGAGATTTGCCCTTAGCTTCATTTATGTTTTCATGGTACACAGAAGCTGCTTCTGCATTTCAGAGGGTGTAATCTGTTGCTCTTAAGATCTGAGAACTCTCAAGTTGTTGTCTTTTTGTTTTGTGTTTTCTTTAATTCCCAACACTGTTCACAGTTACTGCGTAAGAATGAATTTACCTTTGAATATGTTACTACTAGGTTTCGATCATTCACATTTTCCCACATGATCCCTGGGCATGAGTGTTTTTATCTCATCAGTTTTCCCACTGCTAACTGGCCCATAAGGTCTGATATTCCCTCAGATACAGCCGCTGTCCATTCGGCAGTGGAAGTGATTACCATCAGGGTTACCACAGACTCTGTTGGGTTCATGCAAACCATCTCAGGACTTATATAAACTCTGCAGATTAGAACTGTTTCCTAGGCCAGGTTAGTAGTGCCTGTATAAGACTGTTCATCATACCTGAGAACATCTCCTGAGGTAATCAAGCGCAGGAAGGCACAAGTCTGTAGATGCAGATCCTGATGCTGGCACACAGTCACCCATCTCCTTACAATCTACTTCCCCTGGCGATAGGAAAGGCAGGATTAGGAAGGACAGAAGACTAGAAACAAATAGAGAATCAGTTTTCCTTTTTCATTCAGCTACGCCCTAATGTCTAGATAGAACCCAGTAAACAGCCTTTGTTTGATCTTCTTAGATGACAACCAGGTGATGCTACCACAAACAGTACAGTAATATTGCTCACAGTTTGTACACAAACTTTCATGTGAATAAATGCTTTAATAAACATATGCCTATTTAAAAAGTCTTTAGGAAAGCCTTTGGGAGTCCTCATAATCATATACTATATTATCTGCCACACTGACTCCACTTTCTTCCATGGGCATAGCAATTACTTGCTCATATTCCATTCATATACTTTGCTCAATTACCATACTAATTTTTTCTTATTCATTTGGACCCCAGTGCCCTGGAAAATTCTTCTACTAAAAGTTTTTCCTTTTAGTTTATTTACTGCTTAAATACTCCATTTTATATTTCCTTTTTATATATTTCCTTCTGCTGTCTAATTCAGGTGTCAACATCTCACAGTTTCAACTGCACGATATTTATCCTCAGGCTGCAGTGCCTCAATATGACTGTCAGGTCAGCCTTATTAAGTGAATTTAATAAGCAGAGCAGTTCCAAGGCATCATGTTACAGAGCTCCTCTCTGGGTAACTTCATACAGTCCACCATTTTCCCTGTCTGCACAGCCTATTTTCTCCCCTGCAAGTCAATATTCTGTCCACTTCAGAATACTTGGCTTACAACCATTTTTCCAGCTCAAATACTTCCCATTCAGTCCCAAATTTGAACTTTTACTAAATGTCTATACATATTAACATTTTATTGTCTTAGAAAAAACACAGGATAGGGTACATATTATATTTTCAGAAGTATCCCAAAGTCTTAAAAAAAAAAAGATCTTACTTTCTGACATGTGACAACAAAGGGGTCAAAATTATCTCATGAAACTAAGAAACCTAAAGAAATACAGTGATCCCCCGCTGGGTCTGTCCCTCTTCACATGAGTCCTGGAATCCGCGAGGATAGCAAACCCACTACGTAGTCAAGTATGCCACAGCCATAGCCACGCCCCCTCCCCTAATAAGGTCTGGAGGACAGTCCTGAGAGCCGGGCTTGTCTCAGTCACCTGGGGGCTGCCCAACATGGCTGTGCTCTGGCGAGGGAGGTGGGCGGCTGCTGCGTTTGGCAGCAGGGCGAGCGGGGCAGGCGAGCACCGGGGCGGGTGGGCAAGTGGTGGGCATGGCCCCTGGGCTCTGCTGGGCACTGGCCACAGGACTTGCTTGACTGTGGGCACAGAGGAGGAGGGGTGTGGCGTCTGCACTTCCTGAGCCTCCACTGGGACCAGCTCGGGGAATGCCCATGTGTGCCAGGAGCCGTGGGAGGTTTCCCCGCGCCAGCCCCAGCAGAGGGTCGGAGGCGCAGTCCCAAAAACTATTTCAGATCGGGGCTATAGCAGTGCAAAGTAAAGCAGGAGAGCTGGAACACTGTTTTACACAGTTGTCTGCAGCACACAGCAGCGCCCGGGCAGCCAATGGGAGACAGAGGGAGGTGGGACACTGTGTTACAGTTGGTCTGTTGTCCCGTCCCATCCTGGAGCAGCAGGAGCCAGAGCCAATCACATGGCAGAGCAGTGCCCGGGCAGCCAATGGGAGACAGAGGGAGGCAGGACAGCAGCAGTCAGGGAAGGGTTGAAGAGTTTCTGTTAGAAGGTTCCCTGTTCTTCCAAGTTTTATTCCATTGTGTACGTTTATCTACTGTGCATCCCTGAAAGAACTTTGTGTGGGCAGACAGAAAACAGCCGCATGTCTAGCAGGCAGGGAGGGATGGCGGGGGTTTGGCTCAGCTCAGCCTGGGTCTCCCCCCGCACCTAGCTTGGCATGGCGTGGCCACCCCATGGCAGCCGGCGGCCCCAAGGTGGCCAGCAGCCCTGGGACCTGCCTGACTGTGGGCACACAAAGGGTACTGCAGGGGTATGGTGGGGAAGGTGCCACCCCGCTCTCACGCACGGACACACACAATGGCAGCCCCATCACTCCGTCTTGTAGCCCGGCGGAGGACAATTCCAGCCATGCAAAAACACACTTTTACACTAAACACATCCCGGCTGCGCCGCGGTGGCTCCCAGCTGGGACCAATTTACATAATCCTGAGCAGACTGAGTTCGCGGTAGGTTCTCCGCATTCCGCGCACACACCAGGTCCCACAACTCGCTGGAAAATCAGCAGCGAATAATTGGATCCTGCAACTTAAGGATCGCAATTATGCGGAGGATCACTGTGTAAGACAGGCTTAAGCTCTCCAGAAGAAATGCAAGTTCTCCCTTTTGGTATTGGACTTGCAAGTTTATTTCTCTTTTGTAGTAATAATTGCAATTACAGTCTGTATTCTGCCCCCATCAAAATCGATGGTGAAATAGCTTAAGACAAGAGTAACATTAAGACTACACCTTCTGCAGTTAGGTGTTCCACTTAAATCTAAGAGACTTACTTGCAGACACAGAAACCTCCGTAAATTAATATACTACATCTAGAAACCAAAAGCCCTGTTTTACCACGTATTAGAAGCTCTGTAATTGACATAACGAAAACTCCCCATCATTATCACAGTTCAACTAAAAGTGTCAAATTCTAATACTCAAGGGAGCATGGGGGCACAATGACTCAGCTCATTTGCCTTTGTTCAGAAGTTTGGTGAAGCACCACAATTACTCTGTAAGGTCACCTTGACAAGATATGCCTGGTCTTCAATGGCCTCAAGTAACACAACACAACCACTAACCTCAGGGCCAGTGGTGTTAGTTGCAACACTCATGATCTCACAGAAGGTTTGCAGATTTTCAGCAGTGCATACTACTGCAGCTGAGGTGGGCAAGGGTAGAAAGGAGACATGCACTTTTGACCTCTGAATGTAAAACATACCCTGTTCTGTTGCAGATAAGCCATGGCGTCTCTGCATAATGCCAGGCCATTTTTGCAATATTCTAGGGTTTGGGTTTGTTTGGGTTTTTTATTATTTAAAAGAATATAAGCAAGTCCTGCTGCAAATTGAGATCAAATGAAGAAGACAAAATAATGAGATGCATCTTTGCTCCTACAAAAACTTGAAGAACTAAGAGTATTAAAAATGTTTCTTAAATAATCCCTTGATCTTCATTATACAGTCATACCTCGAAATTTGCAGATTACGGGTCTCCTGGACGTCCCGGAATCGCCCAATCTGTGAATACTATTCGCGGGGAAAAAAATCGCGAATACACGAATCTGGAAGCGTGAATACACGAGGTATGTATTTTTTTTAAAAGCATTCCAGACTCAATTCTTCATTGCCTTTCTGTTTCTTAACATACTATGTACTACATAACTGAATTATTCTCTTCTGCAGGACCAAGTGTGACATATCATGACTTAATAGGAGAGGAAAATATTTACCCAGTCCTTTGACGAACTTCATAAGGCACATAATATAACTGGTGGCAGCATTGGCAAAGACCTGGATGCTGTCTGTGTTCAGAAATGCTTCAAAGACATCAAACACTGGAGCCTGGCATTTCCCTGTGGAAATAACAAGGTGAGAACTTTTCCTTATCCCCTCTAGAAGTGATTTTTCAACCTTTTTTCAACAATTTAACTGAATCCATATAATTTTTTCTATTCTGGGCAATCCTAAAAGTAAAACCTCTTGCACCAGAGGCAACTTGTGTAGCCTCTCACAGGAAGTGATACAGACTCCCTCCTAATCTGTGACAAACTCCAGTTTATGCCTGTCCAAAGGGTAAGAGCAGGTTCGAGCTCTTGAACTCAGCTCAGTAGCTAATACATCTGTCTGGTAGAAGTTTCTGTTTGGTTTCTGGTTTAGTTTTTGATAAATGCTAAGGTGACATCAAACACATGGAAAACTGTTCAAACTATACAGTAACAAAAGAGTCTTGTTCTTCCTAAGTAGATTATCAGTCTTCAAAAGCTGTGTACACATTCAGCCATCAATCATAACACAGACAAAATTCTGGAAGAAAACCACATCCCTTACACACCTGTAATATTTAAAATACCTTCTAATGGGGCAAAAGTACAGAATGAAGTGATTTTCCTGTATTACCCCATTTCCATACATGCAAACATCTCTAGGAGTGAGAAACATTCTTGCAGCAAATGCGGTCTGTAACAGTGCTAGCAATCTGGAAGCCTTGTGATTAAGTGGCTGGACAAGCACTTGACTGGATTATCACACTGAGTTCCCCTGATGTGTAAGTGCAACAGGTTTCACACAGTAAGGAAGACAGTCCACAAGAGACATGCTGGTTGCGTACAGTTTTCCTGCTCAGTTAGGGCATTTAAATACATTCAGTTAGTTACTGTGTCCCCCAGTACAAGCACATATGAAACAGTGCAGTAAGTCTTTACCCATAGAGTATTCTCCTACAAGGTATTCTTTAACCTCTGACTTGCTGCTGCTGTGCACTGTTTCCAGGGCACTGAATAGGGGTCTCCATCCTGACTGGATCTGGGTAGAACACATTTCCACCAACTCTCCTATAGAGGTGACCACCTGCAGACAGAGTAGGAGGGGTTAAAAGAACAAAACCAAAAACCAGAACTGATATATAGATCGATCTTCAGAAGGAGTGAGGATGTCTTCAAACATGTTCCTGTATTTCACTATGGCAGTGTAGACTAATTTATTATTTAAACTTTTTTTGATAATAGAAAAGCTTTATTTAATTGCTTTAAAGCCAGGTGTACTGTCTTTGTGGTCTACCACAATGCTGGCTTAGGTAGGAAGAGCACTCCCAATTCCCTGAAGACAATTAAGGGACAGCACTTCAAAGGAATTTGGGAAACACTCTCAGATGGACCAAGTGCATTCTGGAAACCATTCTTCTTATGGACATGGTAGGCCAGATACAGACACCCCGATCAGAGCTGACTTGCCTGGTCTTGGACATCCTCATCACACAGCTCCAGCTGCATGATGTGCTCAAAGGGGCGGAAAAGCGCCTCATTGAAGTGAAAGTGAGAAGGCTCATTCCAGTCCATCAGCACTTCAGTGAGGATATCATGGATGAAGGAGACAGCCTTCCGAGATACATGCCTTTCCTTATGACAGGCAGCCTGCAGGGAAAGGAGAAGTATTAGACTGTGTCCAAGAAAGACTCGCTTTTAGTGAGACACTTTCAAGGGAGGTAAGCACATCATGTTGCTGAACCCTAAAAATGGCTCCACCACTGATGTGACTAGAGGCCTCACTGCAATGAAAATGAGACAGTATTGCCACGGAAATGGATGACAGACTCTGATCTGCTTGGAGTTTCACAGGCGTATGAAGGTTTGCTGGCAATTCAAAAAGCACAGAGCTAAAAATAAATTAAATACTAAAACCTGCAGAACACAAGTTGTGTGAAATATTGTCTTTTGTTTCTACTGTGTCACCATTTTCCCCTTCAAAAATGTAGTTTCTGCATATATTCACCATGGCTATCTATGAAGTAACAAGTGCCAGTTTTTATTTGGCTATTTATGGAACTTAATGTGAGAAGGCTCCCAATACTGTTGGAAAAAGTGTTAATAAATTAAAGAGCAGTGAATCTGAATACAAAGTTACCATTCTAAGCAACTATACAGGTTATGCTAAATTCTGTCCTTTCTTTGACGCTACTTCTTATTAATAATGCCTGCACTGAAGTCAACCCAAAAGACTGACCAGTCCTACATCTAAAAACATGTATGGTACTTGAATTTAAACTGGCTTGGAATCTTAAAAGACTTTACAGAGTTCAAAACGTGCTAAGTATTTAAACTGATCTCAGGCTGGTATACAAAGGCAAGTATCACAGAATCACAGAATCACAGAATATTATGAGTTGGAAGGGACCCACAAGGATCATCTAGTCCAACTCACCATCTAACACCCGCACAGAGACCGAGAGCACATCCCAGAGCATAACACCAACCTAGATCCCTCACAGTCTAGCAGGCCACTCCAAGCCGGAAGGGGCCCAGGATCATCCAGCCCTACACCCCCCAGCTAGACCATGTCACTAAGCAGGATGGTACTTTTCAAGATAAAGGGCTGTAAAACATAAAGCCAAATCACTCTTATTTCTACTTCACTTAGAGTGATTTCATTGAGACTCCCTGATGTCTGATCTCTGCTGTAAGATGGTCCACACATTTTCTCAAGTCAAATAAACAAAGTGCTATGGCAATTTACTGAACTCTCATCCTAAAACTTCAGATAAGCATGCTCCCAATGGACCCGGGCAAATGACACCACATGCCTCACCAGCAGAAAGGACGGAAGTACTGAACACTTATTCATATAAATGATGCCAATCAAAAAGCTCTGAGAAGTCAAACCCCCAACATTTCATCAGAAAAAAATGAAAATTTCACTAAAGAAAGGTCATTCATTATGACTGACATCCTTTTTGTGGCTGCTACCAACATGCTACTGACCAGCGTTCAAAAGAAAGGACAAGAAAAGGGAAAAATGTCATCATCTTTTCAGCTGAGCTAGCTTTATGTAGGGAAAGAAAGCCTGCATCCTTTTATGGGAAGGACTTGCAAGGATACAGATCTTGACTGGGAAAACAGGAGGATGTAGGAGTTACTTTTAACCTCTCAGGGTGGTTTTGTTTTTTGCACTAGACACATTTTGCACCATATTGCAAAAATCCAACACCCTGTCCCTGGGCCTGCCCATTTCAGTTACTTAAAAGCACATGCCTTTGTGGCAGTACCACAATACATATGACATAGTATATATAACAACTAGCAGATTTGACAATGTGGAGGGTTGTTACACATTTTAAGAGCTATCAAGCCTTCTCCATCTTTTTCAGCTTTGCCATCTCTTGCACAAATTCATGTTTTGTGACATGGTCTAGTTGGTGGGAGGCTGTTTGGGAGTTGGACTAGATGATCCTCTGGGTCCCTTCCAACTCGGAGGAACCTGTGAACCTGTTTTTGTCCCTCATTCCTACCTCTACAAGGTGAGGTGCCACCACGCTCCAGCAGCGCATGAGGTGGAGCAACGGGCGAGATTTACTCCTTACAATTCTGAGCATGGCATCACCAAGTCGGAACAAGTGAAGTGCACTTCTTCTGTCCTGTGTAGATTTTACTTCACCTACAAGAAAATATAAGAAAATAAATAGAAGCTAAGCATGAGTTGCACATCCATCTCTGAACATCTAAACATCTAATTTCTGGAGGTGTTTAAGGGTAGGCTGGATGAGGTGTTGAGCAATATGATCTAGATGTAGATGATAGGTTAGTTGGATTATAGATTGGACTAGATGATCTTCAAGGTCCTTTCCAGCCTTATCTATACTGTCATACTGTGAATTTTAATGAGGTTGGAAAATATTTATTAAGTCAGGGAGGGGGTTTATGATGGGGGTCAAGAAAAAGGGAAAAAAAGTTAATGCAAAACACACCCTATGTTTATTTAAATAACAGAACAAGAGGTGGACTCAAGTTTTAAGAAAAACTTATATACTTTATTTCCATTTTACATGACCACTGTGTTGGCGAACGTAATAAACATAAAGGCTTAGAGAAGTAGTGCAGAAAAGTTAAACTAGGAGGTAATTGATATTGAGAGCAAAAATGGCAGTTACAAAAGCCTTTGGTGACATCTACAGGAAAGAACATAAACTACAAATTATTTAGTTTGGGAATTTCTTATCAAGCAAGAATACAAAGAACAGAATGTGAGAAAACTGTTTTCTGTTCCCAGTCACTAATACTTGTTATGTCTTGTTGAAAGGGCTTTATCTTCAATTGCTCTTACAACATTTGGAAAGCCATATCACCCCCTCATTTAAAATACACTTTCTTAATCTCAAATGAAAGATGTAATCAGGGGGCATACCACTTTTAAAATAAAATAAATAGCACTTAATTGCTCTATCCTAATTTCAATTTCATTATTACTGACTACTCTACTGTTGATTGACTGCTACATACATGATGTATGTATAAGATGACTATTTATTAAAACTAGTTATAAATGTAGAAGTCTAGAGACATGCAAGAACAAAAAAATCAACTTGAAGCATCACATTGACAAAATGACAAATAGCACTTCAGGGAGAGGGGAAACAGATTAAATTGGAGACATTGATCAGATAAAGCCCATGTCTGCCACAGGACAGAACTAAACCTGTATGACTAATGCAGCTTCTCCAGACACAGTACAAATTTAATTTCAATATCTTCCTTCGTGCCCAATCCTTCTGCTCTGTTTGAGACAGTGATGGAAACCATTTACAGGCTTTGTACCAAGGGTACATGTCCATTCACTCTTTTGGGGAAGAGCAAGCAAAACAAACTCCACTGCTTTATTTAACATTCTTAATTTGTGCGCTTTTTTTGCTATCACCCATTTTCTGAACACTTCTGAGATCCAACATGTAACCCAAATCCACTGCCTTAGGTTTACATGCACCCAAGTTTCCATACTGGAAATGGGGCTCCAAAATGAAGGTGTGATTAAACACTGTGGGTAATTAAGATCCCCAAGTCCTAGAACCAAATGATTGTGCTCTGTCAAAGGAGGTGTGGATGTGGGCATTTTAGAAAAGGGGAAATATTTTCTAAACATTTTGAATTCTTCTTACAGGGAAATCTTGTCAGACTAAATTCTGTGTTTTATTTATACCTTGAAATTTTAATTGGAAAAAAATAGAACTGTAAGAATATAAAGTAAGTCCTGTAAGCAGTACAGATGTATATTAATACGTAAGGATCTTCAGGTGATTTACCTGGCATTGCTAGTGAGTAATCAACTGTGTCCGTGACTGAATGGAAAAGTTGGGCCTGAGAAGCCTTCTTGAGCTGGTAAAGGAAGCCTGCCAATGCCGTCAAGTTTAACTTGTCAGCAGCATCTTCAAAGAGCCTGTCAGTAAAGAACAGAGTCTAACTGAAAAATTCATGAGATGTACATTTAAATGTGCATGCAAGAGGAAAACCTTATCTGTACATGGCTGCTATGTGTCACCCCTTTGGTGACACACTGGATTATCGAGGGCTTTTTCATTTATACAGTAAGTACTACTGAAAGACTTTGATTCAAAAGCTTTATTAATTGAAGGGTGAAAAGTAGGTTGCTGTGGGACCAATCAGAACCCTTTTGAGATTCAACTATGGCACTAAAACAAAGTCACTTTTTCAAGGTATCTTAATGCTATAAGCAGTTCATGAACTATTAATCAAACAACAGAACGCGCCCAGTCCTGACAACTTCATAGAAGATCATCATAGCTTCACTGACTTTAGAGTTACACCATTTTGCTCCATCTGAAATTACAGACCCTTACATGAAAAACAAATTTATTAAAGCCTTAGACCTAAAGTTACTGTACTTGAATTGCTAATTTGGAATATTGTACTGGTTTTGGCTGGGGTAATTTTCTCCACCGTGCCTAGTATGGGACTGTGTGTTGGTTAAACTACAACAAATACAAGCAAGACTTATTTTCAGATGCAGTGAGCCCTTTAGATTCAAAAGTTAAAATCTGTACACTTACAACACTAAACATAGTTACACAGGAGGTCCTGTCAACCAGTACCTTCCTGTCAGGACAAGACATCCACTTATTTTGTCTGCTTTACTGAATACAACAGATTAATTCACATTCAAGAAATAAATCTATCACTCTCAGGATGCATTTGATTTACTTGGCATATTCACTGTTGTGCACAGACATACTCAACTCAATACCTGAAGGGTAGGTTCTGCAGAGATAAAAAACCCAGGTCTTTTAGAAACTGCTGTTTGTGACAAACATGGAGTTCTCCTGTGAAATCCAACAGAAGCAAGTGGCTGCAATGAGCAAAGATTAGACCCACTGCAGCACAAAAAGGGCCATTTGGTACTGCTTTGGGAACAAGGATTCTAGTTCCTGACAGCACTGCCTTTACCTGTCAGCTTGCGTGGAGAGCGTGAGAACAGCCTTGGCAGCACTAGTCCCACACAGCAGACTGCCTCCACGGAATTCAAAAGCTCTGCCCTTGCTGGTGTCCTTGATGAGATCCTGGATAGAAACTGGCTGAATGACAGGATGGCTGCTGAGGGTGTTCTCCTGCTCAGGAGTCAGTGCCTGAGGAGAGTCACCAGGCTCAGAGTCTGGGTGCAGCCCTCCAGGTGCCTGCTGTGACTGGGTGATGGTAAGGGAGGGCTGGGAAGCACCATCACTGAAGTGGGTGTGCTCCAGAGTGCTGATGTATTCACACACCCTGAGAACAAACAGGAGAAGAAACCAATGAATAAACCTCCTGAAACACCAACTCCCTTCCCTGGTTATCACCAGGCTCACTGAAGAAACACTTGAGTCTGTACTCCAGAGTACTTTCAGCTACCACACAGCCCCATCAGTGGGAGAAGTCAGCTTACATGGAAACCTGCTGCCAATACGCAGGCACTGATTTCCACATTTGAACCACGTAACATGCACGAGACATTTTCCTCAAACCACAAACAGACCATCTCTCATTCTCAGACCACATATAGATAACCTTTCTTCTAACCTCCTTTGACCTTCCATGTGCCTAGATAACAAAGAGTTAGTGGAGGTGCCTTAAAAGTCTGTTTAGGTCCCTGGGTCTGCCAGTCTTCTGGCTGCTTTGATGTTTCTAAGCACTGATTTTGTCTGTGAATAGTGGTGGAAAACAGCACTGCCGTTTCTTTTAGAGATACTGGCAGTTAATTCACTCCAACACTGTTTATACAGAACACCCAGAGAGATTGTAAAGGGAACATGGTATAAATTCTGGTTATTCTGGGAAAGCTGGTGAGTACCTGAACACATGCGGCCAACAGTCCTGATTGTGGCTTCCCATCTCCAGACCCACATTAAGGACTGCATCCATACACAAAACATGAGCAGTGTGTAGGCAGACTCCCTGCACTTTCCCCATCTGTTCCAGTTTCTGCTCCACTTTCTGTTTCACTGCAGCATGAAAAAAACCTAAAATTAGTTTCTCCAGCTTTTAAACAAACACTGGTTTGTATATAGTATGATAACGTGAAAGCTATAGAAAACGTGGATTTTAGACAAAAAACAAGTCGGAAAAACCCATTTCTTTCCAATAAACACAAGGCCATTTTATAATTAAAATTCCTTTTGATTGGTCCTATATAAATGAAAAAAATCAATGCTAGACTAACACTCTCCACCCCCAAATTCATATCTTACTGCTCACAGCACAGTTGCACATTGTGTATTACATGTTTCTCTTCAAAGACAGCTATTTACTTATTTTCACTGAAATCTCCTTTGCTATGGAAAAAAATTAATTTGTGGATTTCACATCTATTTCCATACAAAAGTTTCACCAAAGAGCTTTTGTTAATGGATACTCTTTTCAAAGCAAACCTAATCTTGATCTGAACTACAAGCATTTAGACAATTTTTTTCCCCCTGAGAATCCCTGAAAAGATTAGTTTTCATACTGCATTGGAATGGAAACAAATTTTGAAGCTCTGCAACCTTTCACAGAAGAGATCTTTTGGCCTCTGGCCACTGCTACTGCCTTCTCTTTCCTTCAGCATGGCCTGGCCAACTCACTTCAGCCATATGCAGTAGAATGATCAAAAGCTTGTTTAAGCTCAGGCTTTTTCACTTTTGTTTTCACTACTGAGATCAAATTTAAGTGTCAAGCAGGGTCATTTGTGCAACATTGTGTTTTGTTATGGGCTTCTTGTAATCAGAAATCAGGTGTAATCAGACAAATTTTATGTACTTCTCCAAAAAGTCACTGGAGACAACTACTGACTTCACTGACTTCCACTAGTATTGAAGTAGTGGCATAGAGATGCAGAAACTTTTACACATTATAAATACATAATTTTTTATTCCATTTTCATTTAACATGATTCAGAAACAGTTTTAAATATCCGATCATGACGACAAAAGACAACCAAGGATGTATACCTAAGACAGGGAGAGGGATAAAAACTCACTTTATATTATCACCCAACACATGAAAACCCCCAAATAAATTGGTTTTATGATGCCCTCGGTTGTACTAGTATCACAAGGCTTAAAAAGCACACATTAAAAAATGCTGTTGACTTATCTGTTGTTCCACTGATTTCAGTTCCATATAAAATGTAATTAGTGGGACATAATGTTAAGAACCTAGGACACTAGGACATATACTGAAGACATACATCCCTTATGCCTACAAGTGAGTGCTGCACAGTGGAAGAACAACAGAGAGGAATGCCACTATGAGAGGTGAAGTACTTTCCAGCTCCACATTTGCAGGCAATATGAGTTGGGTAATTTAATCACAGTTACCTTGAGCTATAGTATCAGTAGGCTCTTGGATTTCTTTTTCCTCTTTCTCCTCTTGGACACAGGAGGCAGCAGCCATTTGGGCAAGAGCAGAAGCACAGTTAGCAGCAACTCCTGTAAAGCAGCAACACAAATACTGTTTAACCAACATTTCCTCCCCAGTCCCATGTAACCTCAACAAGAGACATTGTCAAAGAAAGCTGGCTAGCTATAGCTATACCGTAGAACGGATACAGTCTATGTGGATTTCCACAATCCATGTTCCTATCCAAAACTGGAACAGCATGCTGCATTGTTCTCTCCCAAATTTCTTCCAGGAAAGTTCCCATCCTATTTTATGAGTCTGCCAGGATAGCCCACATGCAGCAGTACCTAGAGCACAGCTCAGCCGGGCTGCCCTCCTCAGTCCATCCAGGCTCACGCAGATAGAGTCCTTCTCCTTTTGGTTCTGCTCCTTGGCTCCTTCTGCTCCCAAGATGAAGGCCAGCCCCTTGGAGCTGCCTGCCATGCGGCCGGTCAGTGGGGTAGACAATGTGTCAATCAAGTTCTTCCAACAGCCGATTAAAAGGTATCGGGCTAAAGCAACTCCTGGAGTGGGAAAAACATCACTATTACTACTGGAAAATTACATAATAGCAGCTTTACTATTAGGGGTAAAAAAAAAAAAAATCACATTTGTCCTCTGCACACTGAACTACCAATTCATGAATAGGATATACTGATATACTTTCCTCAGCACTTAAATCGTTATTCTCCACAATTTGTTTGAATATGGTTTTAGAATTTTAACAACCCACTGCTGGTAGACACACTTGTATTTATAATACAACCTTAATACCTGCAACAATAGAATCATCTGTCTTCTGGTTTTGGGAAAGAGGAGACTGAGCTGAAGCGGATGCCATCAATTGGCCGCCAATTGCACTGCTTCCCAAGCCATCAATGTCTGCCAGAACATTACAAAACATCAGGTTACTATTTGACACACAGATGGTACAAGGAAAGTACTACTTACTTGCTTTTTGTTCAAGTAAGTACTAGCCCTCCTGACTTCTCAGGTGCGCTTTTTGGTTACTCTTTCCAGCAACTTAATGAAGCCTTGGCATAAACATGAGCTGTACCATCTTATGGCTGGCCCAGTATAACCAGTGTTTTGTTGGAGACGGGAAATACTCCACTCTCAAAAGCCGCTGCCCACCACCCGGCTGCCCAAGTTACACAGTGAACAGAACTCCTAGCAAAGATTTTGTGGTATTTCTTATAGTTAAGAACTTCCCACACACTTAAATCTCTGAATTTGTTAGTACATACAACATTTCAAATCTTGCTAAATCCCGTGTCTAGATGTTCCCAGACCTCAGTCTGAGTCCTCAAGATGCACTGGAATCCTATGTCCTAAATGCGATTTTTGATAAAAATTTTGGTGAAATCTCAAAAGAAATACAACTCTTTCTCCAACACAGTCTAAAATTAGGTTTTCACAGAGAGTTTCATGTCAGACACAGGAAGTTGATTTCCTTTCTAGCAGCCCCTTCTCCACATACTTCATGGCTATTGTGTTTCCAAAGAGTTTCTTTCAGCTTCCCAGCTAAATAGCTAAAAGTAACACTGAGCTCAATGCAATCAGCAAAAAACTTTCAGAGCAGTGTCCCTTGATTACTAGTCGACCGCTCAGTTGAAGTCAGGGTTTTCCCTGCACACACTGTTTTTAATTACACATGCATTAAAACAGTGCATTTTATATCAATGCAGTATCACAGCCATCCTGCTCTCTCAGCTGATACAGTTTGATTTTTTTCTCTCAAATGAAGCTATGCATTGTTTTTAAGCATTTGTTAGAGGTGCTCCAGGTTTTCAGCTTTTCTCTTGGGCCATTTGGCATATCCCTGGCATAGCAGAAATCTGAACAAAGTGGGAGTCCAACCTGTGGAAGGTTTCCAGGATTAGATGTCACTATGTATTTATATTTGTACTGCACCACAGGCACACTGAAATGGCTTTGGTATGACATCAAGAAAACAGCAGCAATAAGCTTATCATTAACAAGTACCAAGTCTACCAGAACTGAAGGTGACAGAAATAAGAGATGTTTTGATTCAGTGAACAAAACTACTCTCCCTGTCTCCCAGAGAGGTTTGATTTCATTTAAACCCACACCTCAAAAGCATTCTGAAGATCCAAACAAAACATTTGTACCTGTCACGGCTAAGTCTGGTTCCTCCTCTACTCATAGTTCTGTGAAACCCACACGTTGCATGATGCCATGCTGTTGTGTATAACTCAATGATGCAGCATGTCATTGCATCTTGTTTTAGACACATGTTTGGAAGTTAGCTGTGAGACCATAATATAATACTGACCAGTTAGCATGCTGATAAGTGGAAGGCTGTGCTCTTCAGGGCTTCCCCAGTATCCAGCTTCCCCCAGCATGTTTCTTTCTAGTACCTGGTGATACAGTTCTTCAACCCAGACCTGGGAAAACACCATCAACACTCCACTGGACTGGACCTGCTTCGTAAACTCCTTCTGCAGAGAACCATAAAACTCAGATGTAAGACAACATGAGTCTCGGCCCCCAGACGTACTTCTGAGTAAGGGCCTGCAGGAGTAGAAATGAAGTTATGCGAAGATTAGAATTAACTGAGGATTACCATAGAATTGTTAAGATTGGAAAATAATTTTAAGATCCTCAAGTCCAACTGTCAATCCAGCATGACCATGATATTCAACATTAAACCATATCTTCAAGTGCCATATGCACACATTTTTTGAATACTTCTAGAAATGGTGACTTCACCACTTTTCTGGGCAGTCTGTTCCAATGCTTTGATATCCTTTCCATGAAAAAAAATTTCCTAATATTTAGTCTAAGCCTGCCCTGGCACAACTTGAGGCCATTTCGTCTTGTCCTGTCACTTGTTATGTGGGAGAAGAGACTGGCCCCCACCTCACTACAACCTCCTTTCAGGTAGTTGTAGTGAATGATAAGGTCTCCCTGAGCCTTCTCTTCTCCAAGCAAAACAATCCCAGCTCCCTCAGTCACTCGTCATATGACTTAGCCTCTGAACCCTTTACCAGTTTCACTATCCTTCTTGGGACACATTCCAGCACTTCAGTATCTTTCCTGATGTGAGGGGCCCAAAACTGAATCCAGGACTTGATGTGTGACCTCACTAGTGCTGAATACAGGGGGACAATCACTGCCCTGGTCCTGCTGGCCACACTATTGCTGATACAGGCCAGGATGCCACTGGCCTTCTTTGCCACCTGGGCACACTGCTGGCTCATGTTCAGCAGCTGTCAACCAGCACCGCCAGGTCCTTTTCTGCTGGGCAGATTTCCAGGCACTCTTCCAAAGCCTGTAGCACTGCATGGGGTTGTTGTGGCCCAGGGACAGGATATGGTATTTTGCCTTATCAAACCGACAATTGGCCTTGACCCATTGATCCGGCCTGTCCAGAGCCTCTTGTATGCATCTCTAGAGTGGAAATGACTCAAACAAGGAGCTCTCTCTTCTCCTACTGTAGTTAATGCAAATCATAGCAACAGTTCTTGCACAGTGACAATGGGACATGCTGATCTCTCAAGATTTCCACAAGGTAGGAGTAGGATCTCAAATCCAGCCAAAAGAAGTTGTGGCACCTACTGCTACATGTCCTGCAATTGGGCCCTTCTGCACTGAACAGTCATCACATATGAACTGACATTCAGTTATATATCAGCATGGTCTCTAACAATACTTTGGTCATGCTCAGGCCTACTGGGGACCATGATGCCCCCAAAGAATGTTCTGTGTTACCGATTTGCACTTGGAGCAGCTGCAGAACATATCAGAACTAAGGATGATGTCCAACTCAACTTGTTTTTGAGATGATCTAGATTAAATTCTCTTACATTGTAAGCTCAACAATGGTACATTTGGATTTTTTTGGTTGTTGTTTCATATATCAGAGGGGGTTTTTTATTTTTCAGAAAACTCTGAAACAACTTCTCTTGGGCAACTTAGTTGAAAAACATAGATTCATGTTTTATAACTCTTCAAAACAATTTTTTTAAAGCCTGAGAAGCTGAATAATTCCAGGTGTCATGGAAATCATAATTAGATGTTCACACAGAATCACAGAATCACACAGAATCACAGAATGTAATGAGTTGGAAGGGACCCACAAGGATCATCTAGTCCAACTCACCATCTAACACCCGTAAGGAGACCGAGAGCACATCGCAGAGCATAACACCACCCTGGATCCCTCACAGTCTAGCAGGCCACTCCGAGCCGGAAGGGGCCCAACGTCATCCAGCCCTACACCTCCCGGCTAGACCATGTCACTAAGCTCCTCGTCCAGTCTTCTCTTAAACACCTCCAGGGATGGTGACTCCACCACCTCTCTGGGCAGCCCATTCCAATATGCGATTACTCTCTCTGTGAAAAACCGCTTCCTAATGTTAAGATTGAACCTCCCCTGGCGTAGCTTGAGGCCGTGCCCTCTCGTTCTGGTGTCGTCAGCCTGGAAGAAGAGGTCCACACCCATCTGGCTGCAACCTCCCCGCAGGTAGTTGTAAACAGCAATGAGGTCCCCTCTGAGCCTCCTCTTTTCCAGACTGAACAGTCCCAGTTCCTGTAGTCGCTCCTCATAGGGCCTACCCTCCAGTCCATTCACCATCCTCGTTGCCCTTCTCTGGACCCTCTCAAGCAGCTCAACATCCCTCTTAAACTGGGGAGCCCAGAACTGCACACAGTACTCGAGATGAGGTCTGACCAGCACTGTGTACAGGGGAAGGACAACCTCCCTGGACCTACTGACCACACTGTTCCTGATGCAGGCCAGGATGCCATTGGCCTTCTTAGCCACCTGGGCACACTGCTGGCTCATGTTGAGTTTCCTATCAATCAGTACACCCAAGTCTCTCTCCACTTCACCAGTCTCAAGCCACTCTTCCCCCAGCCGATAGCGGTGCACAGGGTTGTTGTGGCCAAAGTGAAGAACCCGGCACTTAGTCTTGTTAAACCTCATATTGTTGGAGCCTGCCCACCTCTCCAGCCTGTCAAGATCCCT
Organism: Pitta sordida; assembly: GCA_013390025.1. Classification (NCBI taxonomy): domain Eukaryota; kingdom Metazoa; phylum Chordata; class Aves; order Passeriformes; family Pittidae; genus Pitta; species Pitta sordida. The sequence continues at coordinate 297,298 of WEKX01009590.1, forward strand.
CTGGAGGGCCTTCCTACCCTCCGGCTGTTCAACATTTGCCCCCAGCTTAGTATCGTCCGCAAACTTGCTGATGATGGACTCAATTCCCTCATCCATGTCGTCGATAAAGATGTTGAACAGTACCCTAGTTATTTTTCACTTTAACTTCTCATGTCTTCATCTATGGAAATACAAATCAAGCCTTAAGCAACAAATTTGTCATTGGACTCAAAAGTAGTTGCAAGATGAAGGTATGTTCATGCATATTATCAAGAGACAATACTTGCTATATCACATAACGCTAAGAAAGATCTATTCTGAAAACAGTTCATCCATCAAAACCACAGTGACTTTAATGATAATCAGTAAGCAGCATTTATTCCCCCAAATTACAGAGAAGCTGTGTAATTCAGATGCATTACATTTATCATGCAAGATTCAAAAGCAGCTTGGAGAATGCTTCATTTGCAATTACTATTTCTCCACCTAACAAGCAGCCTGGAGACTTTATATGTGGGCTGGTTTATGTGAAAGGAAGCAAAACAAGTTTTCATTTTTTTAAAACAGTTTTCCCATATTCCCCAGCTCACCAGCAACACAGGGGCTTGGGCAGGCTTCTTCCTGTAGTAATCTGAGTTGGCCAATTTTAGGTTGAGCAGCAGAATGTAATGTGATACCACGTAGAGACTGTCTGCATTCATCAGAGTCTGGAAGCTGAAATTTGGGTTTCCCTCAAATCCTGGTGAGTGCATCATACCTAACAAAAACATCACGTGAGTTCTCACATTTTAGACAGATTTTTCCTGGAAAAAAATACCAGAAACTATTCCTAGCATTTTGGCAGCAACAGATTCCTAGAATAGTTACTGAACCACCAGTAGAAATGACTAAATGTACTAGAATTAGGAAGAGAAAAATAAGTTGTTCATGTAGAATACAGTGCTGCAAGACAAACTGAACACCCCAGTCACAGTCCAGCAAAGCAACATGCTAAATTTTAAATATATAAGGAGCACCAGCATTCATTGGGATGACTTCTAGGTACAAACCAAAGGGCAGGATAAATCTGCAAGGCTAATTGGAAAGGTGAGGTGGGAAGGGGTAGACCCAGAGCTTGTGTACTTAACTGAGACTACATTGTGCCAAATGGTGTCAATGAGGTTAACAGCCCTCTTAACTCCCCAGTAAATCTGTTCTGGCTTAAGTCAGTTGTTGGATGGGGACTGGAGTGCTCAGCACCTTACATGATCAGGCTGTAATCATCATTCTCTCCATGGCCTAGAAGTATGTGGACAAATTTCTGGGGCCAAGCTGACTGGAATTTGTTACAACTCCAAGCAAGCCCTATTTAATTCATACAAGACCCACTTTCTATACATCTGAGCACTTGCAGTTCTGTCAGACCAAGAAGACACCTGTAAGCACACAGTAGTCCTCAAAACACTCTTTGTATGAAACAACAGCCTACAATAACGCTGTGTGACACAATCCCTGCTTCCCTCAGATTGCATTTTCCTCTGAGTTAGCTGATGCACTGGTAGAAAAACATAAATCAAGTATAAGCAACACCTAACTGTATCTCCATGATCTGTAGTTTGAGTCATGAAAAACCAGAAATCTCTTCACATGACTCACAGTATTTCATGGTTTTCACACCAATTGTGAAATCCAGTTATATAATATGTATCAATTAGGGAAGATCAAGGAGTAAGTTTTATCCTAGAGGAACGTTAGAAAGGAAACAAAAACCAGCTTCCTAGGTTAGTTACATGATGAAGCAAAGCTGTGTCATTTTTTAATTGCTGCAGTGGTTTACTGTGAATATACTCCTCCCATCATAAAGCTCATACCTCTTCTAAGACAAAATACGTACAACAAACCATTTACATTTAAAAAAAAAATCCACACACAGAAAAGAAGCAAACGTTTTCTTGCCTCGTGAGGGTTTGAAAGCTCTGTGCTGCTGCCTTCTCGGACTTTCCACTGTCGTCACTTTGGGGGCATGGATAAGGTGAGTAACTGTTTGAGAGTGGATTTAGAAAGAGAGTAACTGTTCCAAGGTGGGTCTAAAAAATGAATAGCTGTTCAAGGGAGCAACCTTTGTGGAAGACAGATGATAGGGCTGGTCCCAAACCATACCCATGCAGACTGGCATGTGCTTGGGGTAGATTTCTCATGGTGAACATTAACAGAAAATCTATAATTAGTACAAAAGCTGCAACTACGTGCTTGACAGTAGCCTGTGAGTAGCTCTAGTGATTTCCTCATCACTGAAGGCAAAAACGTATCTTAACACTTTCTTGGATGGAGGATCATGATATTGATGTAGCTATCTTATTTCTCATTGATTTGATGTCTTATCCCTCTAAAATATATACACCTTGAGGACTACAATCTGCTACAGAAGATGAAAACCTCAAGGCAGAAATGTATGTAAAAGAAAAAAACCAACCAAACAAAAAATGCCCATTTTACTTTGCATTCAAATATTTTGACACCATAATTAGAAAGTGTAGAACTACACAGGAAAGTGCATACTAAATACTGGATATGTATGTGAGTTTGAAAACATGCTTGGGAAAAATAGATTCCTAATTTCCTCTAAAATATGGGGAAAAACCTGCATTTTACAAATTCTGAGACCTTTAAAGCAGAAGATTAGCTGATGCTCACCAACATAAAAATATTGCATCTAAAAACTGAAAAGAAGTGCTAACTTACTCCTAAGGTGTTAACTTGAATTAGGATTGAATTAGCTAATTAAGCCAACCAATTTACTTGCAAATCTTAATTTCACTATAACTCTGGTTAACTGACTTCACTTTTTCCACATTCATACTCCCATGGCAGCACCTCAAATTCCTACCTCCTTTCATTGCTTTTCAATCCTATGAAAACATACTAATATTGTAACACTATCTAAGGACCTAGTTTCTAGGAAAGACTACTAAATTGTATTTTTCCCCAGAATTGTATGAAAAATTGAGACATGAAACAAAAGAGTTAAATAAGGTCTCCCAGAAACACAAAAACTCTGCTTCTGTACTGTCTGGTTTCTGAACTGCACCTTTCTCTCTTCTCGACCTGAATTTTAACCAATACTCAAATTTCCTAATGCATTCCTCAGGAATTATAGATGAATAGATGTACATATATACAACAAATAAAATCAGTCCCTCTAACTTCAACACCTAATTTGTGCTTTGAATTTCTGGTGCTAACAAAGGAGTCCTGAACTAAAGATCTCAACATTGCTTATAGTGATAGATCAGACTGGTGCCTCAGAAGCTCAGAAGCTCTCCAGGGAGTGTTCCTACACCTTGGGATTTGTTTAAAAAGTCTCTCTTTCTCCAGGTCTTCAAACTCATGGTTCTCTCATGTATGCAGGAAAACAAGTTCTCGCCTCAGGAGGACTGATGGACATTTGCTTAAGATCCGAGGTACAAGTTAAGGGACTGTTTCAGCTGGATTGAGTCTCATTCCAGGTGTCCAACTGAAACATGAACCGCACAGATCTTAAGAGAGCATAAAAGTACAGCTCCGAAACAGCCACATCTGCATGAAAACACCAGGATACCTCTTTCCAGGCCATCTTAATACAGTAACTTGCTACTCTACTTTTCCACAATGCTTTACTGAGGGGCATCTTCTAGGAGTACTTTACCAAATCCATGTGGAAACATGGACAGATGTTTTAAGGATTGATTTAGCCATGGGAGTGGCTTTCTTGGGAAAGTGAAAGGCCTCTCTCACCTCAACAGTCTAAGTTCCAGACTAGGTATCTAAGAGAGATGTGCAAACCACGATTTATGGATTTCATACAGAAATTGATTTATATTCTTCCATCTTTCCATGTTAGTCACATTGAATGCCAGCAAAACCCCCCGTGTTTAGCCTTAAAATCTAGAAGTTCCCTAGTCCGTATCTTCCAGTGCTTCAAAATACTCAAAAAAGACTTGACAGACAAAAGAGAAAACAAATGGCATACTTATTCATGCACAAAGTAACAGGTGCACAAAAGTTTGAGCTCGAGGTCTTTCAGCATAACCTCAAGATCACTCTTTTTCAGGTAAAGAAATCCATGAGACAGAAAGGATGGTCTTGAATGCCTCAAATAGGAAAGTAATTAACAATCCTTTAAGGTATTTCCTTTCTATGATATAAAATGGCCAATGTTTCTTAAGAATACCACCTGCCCTCATGCCAAGTTAGGGCTTAATTGGGCTGTATTTAAACAGGATATCAGGAATATCAGTTTATTTATCCAGTTTAATATCTAAATTATGCTGTATGATGATGGGAGGCAGCTGTTCTGACTGTATGAGTTTAATGTGTGTGAGAGAGCATAAGGGAATGAAGCAATGATTAGGAGAGGAGCAACAGGAAAGGTAATTGCACTGAGGTTAAAGAAACAAAAATATGTTAGCAAACATTTCCACTTCAGCCACTGCCAGGAAAGCAAAATGCTTCTAGAAAGATATATTTACATGTTTTAAATATACTATCAACAGGACAAACTAGCCTTTGCATGACTTTCTGTTTGTTTGTTTGAGAAATCGAGATCCAAAAGGTTGGATCCAACTATGAAAGAACTGAAGATATTTCATCTCTTAAAAGGCAAGAGCTTAATTTTTCACTTTGTCTGGGGTTTAAGCTTTGCATTTCCTGTCATACTAGACAGCAGTATTAAGAAAACAAAAGAGTGAAGGACAAGTGTCTCTCCTCTTTTCCTATCCTTACAAGAGCTTACTGCTGTGGAATTGTTACCACCTTCTGGTAACAATAAGGTAACTTGTGAGGCTGGTATTACTGAGAGTGATCCAGAGATGTACTGAGCTACTTAAATCTCATTCAAAACACCTGATGGTGCTCCCCACATCCCCTAAAGGGCAACCCCAGACTCTTTAATGACAGTATGTGCAAATCTTCTCAAAAAATCTTCACAAACCTGCAAAGAGGTATCTTACTACAGAAAGTTCCATTTTGTTATCAATTGAGGATGTAATCCAAAATCTGCTAAGAGTCAGTGGATTAACCTCCCTTTGAATCAGTGCCTGCATAATCAATTTGCTTTGCTCTAAATGAAATGTGTTGCTGTGAAATAACGTACTCTGTAAAGCCCAGACATTCTGGATATGTTGTCTGAAGATGAAACCCTACCGGAGAATCTGCGTACAGTGCTGTCAGAGTGTGCATGCTGGTTAGACAGTAAATATTTGCTTGCAAACCTGAGCAGAATGTTGAAGAGAAGCTCTGCAGTGCTCCATCCACTTCTTCTATGCTGGGAAGAGCTATAAGCCGAGGAAGAAGGGCTTCAAGTGACTGGATGAACAGCCGTGCACTGTGTTGGTCTGCTTCTTGGCTTTTCAGCAATTTCAGAGAGAGAGCAGCAGTACGTAAGGACCTGTGGCCTGGACAATCCCGTGGTGTCTGCTCCTCATCAGCCAGGGAACAATTGTCAGAGCCTATGTCTGAGACATCAGACCTCCCTGAATCCTTTTCTGCTGCCATGGAATACTGATCGCATGAATCAAACTCAGTCCTTGAAAGGTCCTGGTCATCTACACTGAAGTTACTTTCACTGTATCTGGATCCATAGGACCGGGTCTTGCAATCAACTGATAAGAAATTAGTTATATCTGGATAGACTATGGTGTGGCTTCTTTGAACAACATCTGGCTGGTCAATGGTTTCTGATTCTGGTTCTCTATAATGAATCTCTTTGCTTTCGTGTCCAGCTGGAGTCGGCAGTGAGTTTTTTTGACTTTCTGGATTATCCTCTGGAGTTGTCTGTCCCATATCCCCTTCCAAAGTAGTCTGACCAGTGTCTGTGGTAACGCTAATGCTAATATCAGGACTCTTCTCATTTCCTGATTCCCAGGCAGGATTTTCTGAGGAAAGGATGCGCCTCTGCCACCTGAAGTCAGCATCATTGATCTCCATGGAGTCCCTGCTTGTCTCAGTCCCATCCTTCAATTCTTCTAAACGCTGGAGCAGCAGCTGGATCTGCTCCTCACTAAGACCCCTCCCTTGGCTCAGCTCGTCTAATGCTCCAAGCAGGGCAAAGACGCAGGACACTGAAGCATAACATGCTTCTATACCACCTTTGATGCAAGCTTCCGTCATCCCATCCATGACACTACAATTAATAGAGTTTATTTAAGTGAAACAACACGTATAATGAACATGTCCCTGTCATTCAACATCATCCTTCCATAACCAGGAAAAAAACCAAAGTGAACTTATCCTGTAAGATTATTCCTGAGAATCAATATTAAAACAAATCATTAAGTCTCACATGCAAACATGGCCATTCTGTAAAGGGAGTGCCCACCAGAGAAACAGTTACCGTGAATTTACACCAGCATGCACAGCACGTTCTCCATTACAGATGAGCACTTAAATTGAAAAAACAATCTCAGCTTACAAATTAACTAAATTTAAAGCCATCTGTGTCCTGAAAATGAATTTGTCTACAAGATGGAAATGTACCTCTAAATAAACACGCAGTTATTTCATAGCAAATTTAAGGACCCATATCCCAACATTTCCAGCTGTGAAGCAACCTATTTGGGTATTTTGACAAACTCCACAAGGACATTATCTATGCCCTTAAAAACAGGCCTGGAGCGATGAAAAAAGCAGTAAGAGCTTTTACTCCTTTTCCACTTTAACAGATTATTTAACCAGAGAGATGCCCTGGTTCATACTGGGTATGCTCCTGAAGGTACAACTGCGTAAGTGTCCTGTGAGCACAGGTTTGAGAGAGAAGAGGCTAAAAGAAGAAACAAAGCATACAGCTTGAGAAGATCCAGATGGGACTTCCTTTTAGAAATAGACCTCTTCTTGGATTCTGACTCAGAAGAGCAAGGCCCTGCCAAATCACAAAGCTGACGAGGACTGCCAAGTATCTGAAAGGAAAGAAAACAGAAGTAAGTAGAGGATTATCTAAGCATAATTTAAATACAATAAAAATCATAATTCTTTCAAGCCCTGGAACCCAAGGCAGCAGTACTGTAACTTCTTGCAGCAAAAGAAAACAGAACACTGATGTTCTATTTATTAGAGCTATCTTTCGATATTAGAGCTATTTTTAAAGGCAGAAAAACAAATAAAGAGCAGAATATTCAGCAAGAATCACATATAGAACGATCTTCAGGGCTTTACATTTTTGATGGAACATTTCAACTGATACCACAAACAAGAGAATTCTTATGCCTAAATAAGTATTTTGCACTATAGTTTATACCAAGGGAAGCCTTTCTCTTCACTCACCTAGTTATTAGTCACACAAAGAGAGGCAAAATGATTCCTTCAGACTCAACCAGCTGGGTGGCATCCTGCTAATGCCCACCAACAGATACGTCCTGAAGGAAACACCATTAGTCTAAGCTTTTCCTGAAACTTCAATTATCATCTTGCTATTATTTAAAATTAGAGAAAGAGAAATGACAGGATGACTGCCAGTTCAGACAATCAAATGGGTGGCTGTGTGATGTTAAGAGAGATCTTTGGAATAGCCTAGGTATGCACAAGATAGAAGAAAAATTCTTTAAGAGATATCACTGTTCCTACAAGTTACATAAGTTAGCTTGTGTTCCACAGCATGAGGAGAAAGCTCCCATGTGCCACTGAAGAGTCTGTGATTTCAGCTGATGCTCAAACAAGTCTCACAGTGCTCCAGTTTAGTGCTCTCAGAGATACTGGGCAAGAGACCAGACTTGTCTTGAAATGGCCACTTAAACCATTGGCAGCTTCCTTGTGGCCACACAAAAAGTGCTCAAAAGAAACTGTAGTTCAAAAACCTGGCACGTAATCAAAGCATATAGTCACCTTAACGCCTGGAAACTATACTGTGAGGATGAATGTTTCCTTCTAGTATGAGCAGAGAGTGAGGGAAGATGTCAAAGTTGTTGTGGACTGGATCATTATACTCTATCTCACCCAAAAGAGCAGTCATGACTCAGTGATAGGATCTGCTCCATGCAGTATGACAGCACAAACATTGAAGGAGTTGCCATAGTAGCTTGCATTATGGAGACAAATACAGTGATCCTCCGCACAGCCGCGATCCGTAATTTGCGAGATCTCATATTCGCTGTTGATTTTCCAGTGAGCTGTGGGACCTGGCGCATGCACAGAACCTACCGCGACCCCAGTCTGCTCAGCCCTTGGCCCCACTGCTCACACAGTGCGCGGCGCCTGCCCCGCCACCCCCCACCCCGCTTGGCAAACACAGCCAGCCCTGTCCCTGGTCCCCCCCACCACTCACACGGCAAGCACAGCCAGACATCTGAAACAAGCCCCGCTCTCAGGACCATCCTCCAGACCTTATTAGGGGAGGGGGCATCACCACAGGGGTGGCATACTTGACTATGTAGTGGGGTCGCTATCTTTGTGGATTCCACGACTCAGGTGAGGACCAGACCCGCGAGTAACGGGGCATCACTGTATAGCTATTACGACTTCATAAAACTAAAGGTATTTGTCTCATGGTGTTGATCTAACAGCTATGCTCAAAAAGGACAATTCCAATATTCCTAGGTGAGAAGGTTTGAAATGGATTGATATGCACATATCAGCAACACTTACTGTTAAATAAATGTTTTGCTTTACAGGCTTCAATTTGCATACGTGATTATCCTACCTCTTTCATAATTTTGATGGCTTCTACTCGATGTTGAGGTGGTGGGTAAAGCAATATCCGGTGATACAGAGACTGTAGTACCGGCTTCATGGATTCCACTGACCCCACCAGTCGAATCAGTTCTGCTGCAATATAATATATAGTCCGTGCAACAGGCCCACTAAGGGCAGGTGCTGTGGAGGAACAACCCGAACCCCGACCATGATCAGAGATCCCTGAGGAGGGTGAATCAGCCTCAAGACAGATGCTGCTGTGGGCAGAGGTGATAGTTTTGTCATGGATTGGATTTCCCAGGATTACTATTAGGGCTGGACACAGTTGCTTCCTGAGAAAGAGAAAAGTAGCAGATGGTAAATGGAAAAAAATAATCTCACAGGAACAGATTGAAAATAGCCCATGGTTAAATGAGATACACACTCTCGTTTTAATGATCAGTCAAGAGCAGCATTTAGATAGAATAACAAATTATGTCAGGCTTTTTTCACCTCCCAAGCATCAACACACTACTACACATGGAAATACTTCTGGGTGCTCTAGAAACATGCTTGCAAGGCAGACATTCTACTTTCTGCTAAGTGTCTCTTCTTCAGTCCAACTCGAGAGCTTTAAAAAAACCTGACCAAACAAGTACTAATCTATGTTAACTAGAAGACCTAATGTTCTGTCACTGAATGGCACACACATGTATTTTAGTAAGCACCCTTAGCTGTGAGCCTCTGCTTTGCTGGCTTTTGAAAACACAATTAAAGCCATCTACAATAACTCAAAGTGTGAACTATAACTACTTATGTGCCACTATACACTAAATAACCATACTTTCTCAACTGTCTTTCTGCATGAACACTCATGTTGTGTGATTCAACATCAGCAGATCTGTCTCCTGTGGAACCAGAGCCAAAACCAATTCAGTACTTTGCTCCATTAGGTGTTACAGTCGGGTGTCCTATACCACGGTACTGCAGTCTTACTCAGGTCCCACGAAGCCCATTTTCCACACAGAAAGGCAGCTCATTAATATGCAAATTTGCACTGCATCCTCAGACGGCTCCCCGGCGCTGTTTCAGCACTGTGTTGCTGTGTATTGGTTGCTGTGGCAGCTGTGCCTGGGGAGGGATGGGGAAGCAGCAGAGCCGCAGCAGACGTTCCCAGGGGGGTGGCAAGCGGTGGAGCCACGACAGCCATGCCTGGGGGGGGTTGGCAAGCAGTGGAGCCATCACAGCTGCGCCCGGGCAGGCAGTGGAGCTGTCGCCGCTGCCGCGCCTGGGATGAGGCAAGCAGTAGTGCAGCTGTGGCAGCTGTGCAGGTTGATTTGAATATTCATGGCTGCCTAATTGAATACTCACGCATGCCAGGTCGTGCATGTGCAGCTGCAAAAAGGGGCCTCCTTAATCGCTGAAAAATCATGCCTGCTAAGATGTGAAGCTGCAATATGGGGGGCGCAAAGTGGAAGAGGGCTGACTGTATTTCAGCTTTGCACTCACGCACTTGACATTTTACTTCAGTCTGCAAGACCTTCATTTAACAAGCCCAGTGCTGCACAAGAATGACTCCTAAACCTGGTTTTCATCCACCTCTCAGAGGTTCAAGCCATTGCCTAGAGCAAAAATCTAATGACAAGCAATGATTAATAAAATACATCCTAATCGGTAAGTACATTTTATTTTCTTAAGATTTTGATGCAGCCCAGAATTTTCTTTGCTTCTGTTAAAATGACTGCTAAAACAGCTCAGCTTCCTGAAGTCACAGAAAGAAAATCTGCTTTCAGTCGGAATCAGGTAATGATTTTGAGTGTGCTTATTCAATTTATTTCTTGAATCAGGTACATTTCGAAACTTATCAATTCACATTTGTGCTTAAAGAAATGTGCCTGTCTCCAAGCAGGTGTAATCACAGATTGTAACAGTAATATATTCCCCGAACATCTTAGTCCTATTAGTGTGTTTCTGCATCAAACTACAGAGAACACTGTCAGAAGAACACAGAGCTAAAACTTCTCCGTTTGCTCCCTTCTTTATTTTCTGTTGACAACTGACTATAAAGTGCCAGTCAGAGAGAAATCTTTGTGCATTTGGCCTCCTTAAAGAGTAATGACAGCTACCAGTTTGGATCACAACTTCACTAGACAAGTAACAGATTAGTGTGTACCTATACTGCTATATCTTCAAAATTACATTTGCAGTTTAAATTGTTTCACGTCGTTCTAGTGTTTCGGGTTTTTTTCTCCCACTTAAGCAGGCTGCAGAAGGGTGCATATTCCCTGGCAGCAATGCAGGTTAACAAGTCCCTGAAGAAGCCCTGACAAACACCTGTAGATTTGTAGCATGAACTGGATCATCAAACTGATGCAAACCTAAAATAAAACAAGAATTGTTTTCTTTTAATGAAGATAATTTCAGTGATCTTGCTTATATGACAGCCCCACATTTAGTCACATAAGCATAAACAAAGGTTTGGGTGAAATTCAAAGGCAGAAGTGGACTTTACATGAAAGAGAGAGTTCAGCTCTTACATTAGAGCTCTGAGAGGCCTCAGCACAGGGTTCCTGCACAATGCTGCCAAGTGTTATCAACCTGAAGACCTCCAGTCCTCCAGTCACAGATGTTCCTGGGCCAGCAAGGGAAGTTATGAGTGCCTCTACATGTTCCATCCTTGGAACTGGGCTCAAGCCAAATGCTTCAATTTCAAAAATTACAGGGTAAAAGTATAAGAAACGTATTTGCCATTAACAGTCACATATATCTTTCCTTAATACAATCACCTGACAAGCTCACAAGATGGGCATGGACTGCAAGGAACTGTGTATTAGCTACATTCTTGCTTTTTTACTATGATTCAATTATAAACCCCCCACTATTTTAAACAAAAAGATGGAAAAGGGTTATTTCAGGTGCTCTAGGGTAATGGTATAAAACATTTTAGAGGTAGATATGAACACTAAAAATGTCAAGTCTTTCTGGTAATGTGTAACCAGAAGAGAATTTCTTTACTTAAGTGGAAGCACCATGAATTTCGCCTCAGTCCTTATACAATGCAGGTCATGAGCATTTCTGGTCACCAGCACACCATTTGACATTAATTTTGCTTATCTTCCCATGTTAATACACCAGATGAGTAAGAAACTCTACACCACCCTCCTATGACAAGCAGAATATCTGTGTTTAATGCCACACATGAATCCAAACTAGTGCAGAAAGCATAAGAGATTTTCTGTTCTGGCTAAATACACTTCATTACAGGGATAATTCACTACCATGATTTAACGTGCTAGCTGAGCATGAGGTTTACTCAATATTATCTGAAGCACAGAAAGAACTGATAGTAGGCAAACAACAAGCTCTGCTCACATCTGGAGACTTACTACAGGTTTGTTTGCATGGCTAGGGGAGAAGGTCCTTTTGTACTTACAAACTGAGTATTTCCATTAGTCTTCAGATGTACTCACCATATTAGATCGGTGAACCCTTTGTGCTGGTGCATGCTGGGAGAGGAGCTGTTTAACATGGAGAGGATGCACTCCAAGTAAAGAAGCTGAAGTTGACGATTGTCACTGGCAAAAAGAAAAGATGACATTCACATAATTTTAAAACAAAGATTATTTAATTTTCTAAAACACCTATATTAGTTCACTTGAAAATTACACCATAATTTACAGCAGTGATTTATTTTGCTTCTTTCTATCCATTTACAATGCTATGATCACCTTCATAATCCCATTTATTCTGTACTGACCATGTGCAGTCATCTGCTCTGTTACAAAATCTCAGTGAAAAAAGAAGAATAAAACAGAAATAATTACTCACATACAATCTAAACTTAAACAGAGGAAAAAGACACAACAGAAGATTTTGGACTATTGGATGGTTTCTTCAGGCAATCTGCAGTACATTTAAGCTTCTCTCTTCTGGTTATTTTCTCCTCTTTCCTTGGTGATGGCCACAATTGTCAAAAGTCAATGTCTACATGACATGGCAGAAATTCACATGATAACATGACTACCTTTCAGGGTCTTGCCAGTTACTTTATCAGAACCATAAACACAAAGGAAATTTTATGAGAATGACCTCTGGACACCTGGAACTGATACACTTCTTACAATGTGTCTTAATGCAGATCATCCATCATCTTGTAGCTGACACTTGCACAGTTAAACACAGGGTATCCCTGCAATCTTCATTTTATTTTCTCAATGTTGACACTGATTAAATAATGCTAAGTAAGGTACTTTTCCCTTTCAAATCTTGCTGTAATTAGAGACTGTGGTGGTTTACACCCTGGCTGGATGCCAGAGATTCACCCACAGCCACTCTCTCATTTCATTCCCCGCCCCATACAAACAGGGGAAGAGAGGAAAAGGGAAAAAACCTGAAGGGTTCCACTACAGCAGGAATGAGGACTGTTAGAAGTCTTTTACTGTCACAGGCAAAACAACATTCCAAGGTGGGGATATAAAGGATTTATTTCTAACAAGATCAGAGCTCAACGTGAGAAGTATCATCTGCACCTTTGCCCTCACCCCTCTGTCTCTTACAACAGATACCACATTCCCCCTTTCTTCCAGGAGACAGGGGAGCAGGCAGGAATAGGGGAAAACCAGGCAGTTGGTGTTTCTCTATGACTGCTCAGGGGAGGAGGCCTTGCCCCCTGCATCCCATGGGGTCCCTTCCACAGGAAAAAGTCTTTCATGACCCTCCCTAGCATGAGTCTCATCCCAGGAGCAACAGCTCTTCCATACCCTCCTGCCCATGGGTCACTCCACAGTGCAGTCCTTTGAGCACTGGCTGCTCCACCGTGGTCCAATCCCAAAGCACACAAATCCTACCAGGTACAGTACTGTCACACAGCATGGACTCCTCTCCACGGGCTACACATCTCTCCTGGGACTCTGCTCCAATGTGGGCTCCAATGGGCTGCAGCCTCCCTCCAACATTCACCTACTCTATTGTGGGCTCCCTCCCCATGGGCTACAGGTGGATCTTCTGCATCCCTGTGCTCTCTCCCTTCCATGGGCTGTAGGGGGACAGCCTGCTTCATCCTGATCATCACCCCGAGCTGCAGGGAGACGCCTGGGACACCTCCTCCCCTTTCTTCAGCCCTGGCCTTGATGCCTGCATTTACTGTTACAATTTCTTTTCCGGCAGCCAACTTCTTCTTGCTGTTACTTTTTTTTCTTCCCTTCTTAAATATGTTATCACAGAGGCATTTCTATCTCTCCTGATTGGCCTGGCCTTGGCCAGCAGTGGGCCTAGCCAGGAGCTGGCTGGCATTACCTCTGCCAGCTGTGAGGGAGGCCTCCAGGAACTTCTCGAAGAAAAGCCTCCCCCATAGCACCCCTGCTACTAGAAAAAAAACCAGCCACAACAAACCCAGCACAGAGACACTCATGGGAGTAAAGTCTATAGAAGAACTGCACATACGTCTGTGCAGTCTTCGGCTCTGGTAGTTCTGGAAAACTCTAGAGCATGTAACACTATTAGTGCCCATACAAACTACATTTTAAAGTTATGCTCATGCATTTCCAAGTAGAGTAGTGTATAATATTCCTAAATTTAAGGAATTCTTTGATAATGCAAATTACTTCAATTGGGTAAATACTGCATTTGTTAGGACACATTCATTCATTCTGAATATACATAGTTTCTGTTTGGTCTTTCCACAGCTCTTGTAATTGTTGCTCTATGATGGTTGCTTCCAGCCAGAAAAGATTCTCTTTTAATAAGTATTTTGCTGCTGTCTGGAAGTTACTTACAGATTAGACTTACTGGAAGCTCTTTAAAGCTGAACAATGCACAGAGAAGTCAAATTAGCTCCTCGCTTCAAGTGAGGATTAAATTACTGCATCAAGAACAATACTTCCTCTAGTAAACACTTTCTTTAAACACAGATTTGCTCCATAATTCCAGAACTACAACAGCACAATCACATGTATCAATGAAACTCTCAAACTTCAGGTAATAAATGGAAATTATAAACTGAAATAACTCACTTTATGACAGCCTGGAGCTTCTCACAGAGCACAGTGAGGACAGATACAACATCATCACAAAGAGACTCCACTGAAGGACCTGCAAATAGGACAAACATCAGAGGCATTACATGTCAGCAACTCAATTCACTGCATGGACTTTCAGAGCTGGTCAAAGCTTCTAAACAAGTAGCTAGGCTACCAAATTTCATAGAGAAGATGGAGGAGGAAATGTCCTGCATTAGAAAGTGATCTCCACAAACTGCAAAAGCAGCAGTATTAAAACTGGAGAGAGCATTGATTGCTTACATGTATTTATGGAAGATTAGCTGAAATCCAATTTAGATAACAAAATATGTATACAATTACATAATAAAAAAGGACTAGCTTCGGTATTTCTACACAGCAGCCAATTTCTGTATCTCTCCCTGACGTGTCTTTCCTATACAGCTTGTGATGTCTGATTAGATTCTGATCTTAGAAGAGGATGCTTGTGCTCTTCAAAGATTTTAGCCTCCATTCACTCAAGTTCTGCAGAAATCCTGTGAGAAGGTCAAAAGCAGGGATTATTTTTCCCTATCAGAGAAGTGTTGAAAGTTAAACCAGAATGGGAGTAGAAAAAGATTGTCCTGTAAAATAAACATTTGGTAAGTGTAAAGACACCTTCAATAGTGATGCATTTTCAAAAGCGGCCATTACATAAACCATGTCTTTGGCCTGAAATACAGGAACACAAATAATTTTCAGATTCCACAACTCAAACCACAACACACATCCTACTCCATGAATCTGTTTCAATTTAGCAACTAAAACTTTCTCCAGACCACTGAAACTCCTTAGTTACAGAAGTTAGCACCTCAAACCAATAATTTATTATTATGTTTAATGCAATCCTGTTACCATGATCCAAATAGCTGAAAATACCAGGAACTAACAGGGCAGTCTCAGTTCTTACCACAGGAAACAGAAAGAACATCAAGCTATAGAAAGGGTATAAAAACCTGAAGGTGCAATTCCTATGACATCAAACAGTACTGTATTAACAAAAGGAAAACTCAGAATAAAAAGGCTGGATTGAAAGGAAGCACTAAAAAAAACGTTACAAATACCTTGACACTTGAATTTCTGCAAGGTGTCATGGTTTTCAATTATCTGTTGAGGAAAGACAAAATGGTGTAACTGATACAAAGGGCAGAGGCAGTACTTTAAGAGCAGAGCATTCTTAACAAATTCATAGCCTCTATCTGTTTTGGGTTTTTTAAATTAAGCTTTTGCAAAACACTTTAAAAAAATCCTTAACATCTGTTTTAACAGTCATTTAGATTTAAGGAACTCACATCTTATTGAGCTGAACCAGAATTTTTAAGTCCTAAAGGGATTTCCTGCACCTAAACCAACTCAGTGAAAGCTAGGCACATAAGTCACATTAAAATAACTGAGAGAAAAGCATAGTTCAGTACTTCACAAAGTACTTAGAAACTAAAATCAATTGAGTAGTAGAGAATTATAACATTGACATTGCATAAACATGTATTACAGAACCAAAGGAATCGATGGCAGTCAGGAAATGGAAATGACCTCTTATATCATTTGGTTCAGCTGCAGAATAGGATTCTTCCTCTTAGTGCACAAAGAAGTCACGCCCAATTTTTTCTCTCAAGTATCAATAACAAATTGTCAGGAACTAAATTCTGCTCTCATATCCTTTTACCCACTCCTCAGCAAAGAAAAGAAGTAATAAAATTGAACTTGCAGACCCAAACTGAAAATTCAAAACTACTGGTTGTGGAGTTTTTGCTTTGGGCCTTTTATGAAATATTTTGGCTAGTAAAATGAACCTATTTGGCACAAACGGAAGACAAATTTGTTTAAAATGATTCTGTTCTGCACTTACTCAATAGGATAAAATCAATCTAGTCTACTGATCAAAAATAGAAGGGATTGTCTTAACCCAAAACAGAAGGAAAATAATCTGTACAACTACAGTCCTTAAAATTTCGTAATAAAGAGAAACTGACTTTTACAAATACATAGTACTCTTTTGGCAACAAATGAAGGCAATGTAATTCCACATGTACCCAAAACATTTACAATTTTGCTAAAAATGTGTTGGGATTTCATTCAAAGGGGTCTTATGGATTTTAATAACACAGTAAACAGAATTTTTTTTTGTAACAAGCAAGCAACAAATTTAATGATCTTAAAATGACCTTCCATAAAAAAAAAAAGTAGAAGAAAATCCTCAATTACACTTTCCTTAGTAGGGAATTTGTTTTCTTTATGTAAATATTTGTCATGCAAAATCTTCTGGCACAAGGATTTCAATGAACCTTAGGAAAACAAGCAAATAAAACAGAAAAATGGAAAAGGCCAAGGCAGCCTGACATGAGAACAAAGCATCTTTTGTTTAATGGAAGGGAAAAAGAAATTGGCCAGCTAGAGATGACAATGTGAGAATTTTGTTTGATAAGACTGCTCTGAGGCAGGAGTAGTTGAAGCCTAAAAAAGCTTTTAAACAGGATTAATTGCGGAAGCATCAAATAAAAGCCGTAAGGCACAACAAGCCAGTACAACACACTGCATTCAGAGAAACAAAAAGGTATGCAGCCATGAACATGGAACCATTTGTTGATGCCAGAAGGCTCACCATGTTTTCTTGCTTTTGTCGTAACTGTAAAGTCAAGTCACTCAACATTTGGCTGAGGGTTGCCCGCACAGCGGTGTTAATGCTCCGCTGGTGACAGCTAGATACATAAGTCTCAATGCAAACCTGATGAGGAGACAAGATAGTAGTACAAAGATATGAACTGTAACTTACCAGTGACACGTTTTAGGAGGATACCAAGGTCTCTCACATACAGATAGTCAGCCTTCCTTACTACTTCTTATTGCTTTATTAGCACATGAAAAGTTTTCAGCAGTATGGAAAACCAAGTAAGTAGCTTCTAGAAGCAGCATGCAACTCATCAGTCTCACAGCTCCAGGAATGGTAGGGCAAAACTGGCAAAGTCTCCTTCTGTGAAACCCAAGTGATTTTGGCAATTGCCTTGCTCTGTAGATAATTCATTAAACATTGATGGTTCGTTTCTTGATACTTATTTGTAAGTACCTCCCTGCAAGTCTATGTCTGTAATGTAAATACCCTCCAATTTTTCAAGTTTGTTGCTTCCGATGTATAGGCATTTGGCACTTTTTCTATAATTAAACAGTGCAACGTATCTTAAAGCCTTCAAACACTTTTCTCAACACAGAAAATACAATAGTGCTTTACCATAAATAACACAAACAACTGTGTTTTAATAACTGACAATCTAGCTGAGGCAGCAAGGCAGCAATGGAAGAAAATAATGGATCATCCATTTCCCAACTCCATGCCCAGCTGCTGGCAGTTTTCTGACAACATGCTGTGACCAGAGTCGTACTTGACTTTACCCAAATAGTTGCGAAAGCATCACACAGCTAGGATCCTGAGGACAGCACACTGCAAAGTGCAGTTTCTATCCTATCAGATTTTCTGTGGGAGGTGGTGGGTCTTTGCAAGAGTTGCTCTAACTGTAGTAAATGTTGTAAGTACTGCACAGTATGAAAATGTATGAACGTCTTGATGGAGCTGAGTAGGTTTGTGATGGAACTGTACAATACAGTTTGCTCAGACAGTGATTTGAAAAACTGATTTTGGTCCTTTGGCCTACTATGAGCTTTATCATTCACAATCATCACAAGAAACCCCTAAAAAACCCAAACCAAACCAACAACCAACCATGTTGCCTACGGAGGTGGTTGAATTGCCAACCCTGGAGGTGTTTAAGGGTAGACTGGATGAGGTGCTGAGGGCCATGATATAAATGTTACAGATGTTAGGTTTTAGTTGGATTATAGCTTGAACTTGATGATCTTCAAGATCTTTTCCAACCTTATCAACACTGTGATACTGTAACAAAAAAACCAGTAAATGACTGTTCAGAGCGTTATACTTTTCAGCCTCTGTGGTTTTGTTCTGCCATTGTTTGGATATATGTATAGCTAGTGAGAAGAACCATGAATACAGATTAAACTAACTGTGAAAAATTTATACCATACATTTTTAGTAAATTACGTGCATGAGGAGTATACATAAATGCATCTGGTGTAAAGTTTTGAATGAGAAGGGTATTATATGATGTTAAGCCATTTTTATAGTACCCTAATTGTGATGAGTTTTTAAGAGGGAAAAATTAAAGTGCTCTGATTACATAGGGTAATCAGTACTGAGATGGGCACATGAACAAGAATCTTGATTGTTTCTAACTCCTATTGAAATGAAACCAACCTATTCCACTGACTCAGAAAGACAAACTTTGTAGCCATCAGTCTGCAGTCTAAGATGAACATGATGTTGGCACACTTCTCCACTTGTTAAAATGGAGTGAAAAATAACATAGGTATGTTCCTAAACCTTGTGATCTCCTCCTTTGGGTGACCTCGCATCTCACCATTTCAATAAAGCCAAAAGCACATGAAAACACAACAGTGTTTCTGGAATACAAACTGTATCTTGAGTGATTGATGACAACACACATGGAAGCTATTTAATTATGGCTCTTGCCTTATTTACCCTTATTTATCAACTAGACAGAGAGTATTCCAGAGCTTTCCAAATATATGTATATTGCTTCTTCTATCATGCAAGAAACACTATGCAAATCACAAACTGAAACTGATTATCTTCTTTGACAACGCTGTGGAACAACTATCACCTGAACTCCAGTGGACAAAAAAAACCCCACTAAAAGCCTGTTAACCATGTACAGCCCTTCACAGAGGCCAAACCATTCCAGTGCTGCTGAGATCAACCTTTCGAGCTCTAAGTCTTCTTCTAGAGTACTTGAATTAATTGATGAAATATCATTATTAGAGGTAGGCTGACTTTCTGGAAAGAGCATAATTGATATCTCCTTCTTCTCTCCCCTCCCCATGCGACCTAGTAAGCAACAATAGTGTCCACTTAAGCTCCAATTTTACAGAAGGCCTGGATTCTAAATGGCTGTGCAAGGTACCTTTTGAAAAGCCATTGATGAAGAAGCACCAGTAAAAATGCGAGAGCTCAGGGCTCCAAAGAGGTGTGCAATGGACATTTTGATCATTTCATGCATTCGGGGACTTCCAGCTGTATGGCATGCAAAACACAACTACGAGCAAGACACAGAAGGGTTAGCTAATGAAACACAAGAGTCAAACAAAACAAACCTCCAAAAGGTACATGGGAGTAACAGATACACAAAAACAAGAAACAGCATAAACGAAATTTTCCTGCAGGTGTCTAGGCAAGCATGGGAAGGTGCACAGTGGAAGATTTAGTCTATTTTTAATACCATTAGTCTATTTTCACTACTATTAATATTTAAGCCACAAATCATAGTACTCTTCATGTTGGATGCTTCCTTAATTTGAAGACGAAAATATTCAGAAAGACTTAGAATGCCATTATTTTGTACACATGAACTGCAACTGATCAAGCAGTACAAAATGGCCAGTGTAGCTCTGTTTGTCAGAGGTAGTCTTCAGAGAGTTCTATTCATAACAAAGGCAGCAGCTTTCCAATTCTGCAGTGGCTCCACTTTGCTACAGAGTACAGGTTAGGAAAAGGAACTAAGGGGCTGACTTGGAAAGAAATGTCAACTAGCATGGGCACTGGAACAGATAGCTCCTCTCTGCTATCCTTCCCTTGGAGCAAGTCAGAAGGTTAATCAAATGCTGAACTGAGAAATGATTTTCTGTTTCCTACCACTTATGCATTGCAGAATTCAGATACAGAGGCAAAGTGGTTCGAGCTGTTAAGTCCTTGCCTCACCTAAAACCTAGGCAGTAAGAACCTGAGGAAGCATGTGTGTGCCTGGTAGGATTTGCAATTTAGTAAGATCTAGGCATTCACTGAGGCAGTGTTTTCTCAAGGAGTGTGGTGAAAATAACTGTACCTCCAAACACTTCAAATAGAAACATGCACACTCTGAATTACAGCTTGTTCCAATTCACTGATGGAAATGAGTTTTGTTTGCGTTGCTGGCACATCTCACCAGCCTGCATTTGAGCTCCTGTTCACCATAACAGAAAAGAACTATGACTGTGCTAATTTGTATCAGTAGCTAAGGTTTTTCAGAGCCGGGATAGCCTTTTGGGAATGAAAGTAAAGTGCACCTGCCAAGAACAGTGGAGTTTAAGGTTTATCTACACCAGGCAACTGCCATTTTTCAGGATGTCTGCTATTATCCAAATGTACAGAGAGAACAGAAACTATTATTTCCAATACAGCACACAGAATCTGACTGATGGGCCATTTCCCCCAGTCTTAGGCTCCTTAAGAGTGAAATCTGAAAGGTTTAGATCATTAAATACTTTTCCCAACAAAGTACTCTTAATACTTTGTTTAAGCTAGAGCTCTGTACCTACAGCAAAGAAATGTACTAAGCTGAATTCATCAACTTTTGCCCTACATCTTAAAAACTCTGGTGGGAAAAACTGCAGTAGGGGAAACAATCTGTTTTCTTCAGTTTGGAACATTGATATAAAGAGGGTTTAGTAGAACTTAAAAAACTGCGGCTTGCTTTGAACACCAATTCAGTTCATCCATGCTGCTGCATTTACAGCTGGGGCTTACAAAGACCTCCAAAAATAGCCATACCTTATGGCCTCACCTAGCACAAGAGAAACCAAAGTCTAAACTGTGCTAATCTGGAACAATTACTACATTTTCTTATCCTGTATATATTATATACATGAACTGTTTGTGATGTATCCTTGCCTTTTAAAGCCTATTTGTTGCAAAATGAACAGTGTTTTTGTTGGTTCCAGTAAGACAATGCAAGGTGAATTTTATTAAACTTGAAAAATACTGTAACTTCCAGGTAAAGTGAGCTATTGTCATGTGGGATTTTTTCTTTCCTACAAAAACCAAAACTCACCCCAAAACCTGAAAAGGAACAAGTCTATAAATGTCTAGACACTTGGCAGTGTAGGACATGTACATAACCTTTACATTTCTTCATGGACTCTGCCCATACCCTGTTAAAAACATAATTTTATAATATACATGTATTCTGCACATAACAGTGTGCGCTTCACAGGATTACGCGTTCCTGTGTATCTTCCCTATCCTGAACAAACAACCCCATGGCTTGGTACACACTGAACTAAAAATACTACCCACTTACGAAGACATTTAATATACCCGCAGGTATGTTTTTCTACAGCCAAAGGTCCTACACAATTTAATTCAGACTAAAATCTAATGGAATCAAGGGAATAGAGTGACTAATAGCATCATATACCTAGAGGCATATTAAATATTTTACTTAAATGTATTAGGGAGAAGATACACACAAGGTTAACAAGATACATTGAGGCATTTGTGCTAACATGGCACACTACGGCTTATACACCTGTCTTGAGGAAACCTCATTAGTTTTAGACTTGCAGCAGGTACGAAATCAGCACAATGCTGTTTTATAAAGCAAAAAAAAGGCAGAGTAAAGTAAATGTAAGTAGCAAATGTGCAATGCTGTAATATGCAATTATTTGCCGGTTTCCAAAAGTGCTTTCCCATGCAAGCCCATCAAGCCTGCTCAACTTGCAACTATTTCTTCACACTAGACATAAGGTAATACCAGTCCTTAAGATGGTAGTTACATTTTGGACTGGTTCAACTCCAGGTTATGTATGAAAGTCATAGGTAGTGGAGAAAAGTCAAGTGACACAAACCATAGTATGACAGAGGCACTTACCTCAGCAATCTTCAACACTGAACTCCCATTCAGCTCAAATGTGGAGGTGTATGTTATACAGAGCAAGACCTTGTAACAAAAGAGAGGGAGGATGGAAAAAAATTAAGTTTAATCAGTTACTGCCTCTCTTTTCCACGCATGTGCTTTTAGCCACAGCTCCTTCCGAATTTTAGAGCAGGCATCAGAAGCTTCTTAGCACCATGCGTTAGTGGAGATAGAGGGAGAGGTCCACCTGAAAAGCTGCATCTGTTGGCCCAGAGGTACCACCCAATGGATTACTTATTGCTGCCTCTGACATATGACCACTAGAGAAAGACAATTAAGTGATCAACTCTGGCCTTGAAGTCCACAGCCAGAATCCATTCATATTTTCACCACAACCTTCACATGATTTATAATGAGTCCTTTCATTCCTTTCTATCAGTATAACAAAGGAAGAAGGAAAGATGCATACAATACAAGTTATTATTTAAGTGGCACATACAGACATGTATTATGTGAAACAAGCCATTAATTACTGCCTGACATGAGAATTTCCCAGCACAGGATATTTTCAGTAAGTGTATTATAGTCATTTGGTAATGAGCAGCTAAAAACCAGTTTGTAAGTTCCAATTAATGAGGGGAGGCTGGTCCTGTCTTGAACTCAGCAGGAGTTCAAAAGCCCCATCCAACACATTACTTTCAGTAGAGTAAGAGCCAGAAAGTGATGTCATCTACCAGGTCTAGTGGGGCAGTGTGGTGAGAGCTGTGGTGTGATGCCTTTAGTGTCTGGCGATGCCTCCCTGTCTCCCTTCCTCCTTTCCAATCCCTCCTGCCTCACAGAAGACTGAGAGTCTGAGCTACTGTTCTCTCTCCTCCAAAGCATAAAAATTTCCCAGTGCCAGAATTTATGTTTTGCTTGGTCTGAAATAGTATGATCTTCCTAAGGGAAGTGTACTAGAAAATACCAGTAACATTAACACAAATGTTTTGGTCCCTACAGCTTCTCAGACCGTAAGAACTACTGTTCTCTGCTTCACAAGGAAATGTAGGGCCTCAGATTACTGGTTACTAACTCGAAGGATGAGTGTGACATTTTACTGGAGAAGGACATAAATAACCTTCTTTGCATTTTGAGTCAGACTGAAAAGTTTCTATGCACTGAAATGCAGTGCACCTTTACAGATGTTTTCCTCAGCAGAAAAAACATATTTCACTACAGGATATCGCATCTTACTTCCAGGTTGTTGAGGGGTTTTTGTCTGATTGCTTGCTTCTTTGTTTTATTAAAAAAATACCAATCAGGAGCTTGATCTTACTCTTACAGAAGATGATTTTACTACAAAAAGTGTTCCAATAAAATCGCTGTGTAATGGTAATTTTACAGTTTTGTATGTTAGCTTGCCTTGACTCTGTTCTTTCATAAATAGAAGCCAAATAATGCGGATAAATACTCGAGGTAATGGCAATAACAAAAGGCATACTACTCTTCTGAAATACAACAGTCCCATATTAGAATTTAGCATTTACATTTAGAGCAAAGCAAACATTCTAAGCTGCATTTTTTCTTTGTGGTTTCTCTTTTCTTTGAAATGGGTAACATGGATTTTCTCATCTCAAATGTGTTACAGTCTACCTTGGTATTGGAAGAAAAGACACAAGCTACAGAGCATTTGAATTTGCCAGAGAAATAAATCTAACTATAAACAATTAAGAATGCTGAAACTTTTTGAATTTCTTGATATTAACTCCACAAATTTCTCTGTAACCCATAGCATTTACTGGTACATGGACAAGTGCCAGAGACAAGGAACTGTGATACTTCTCTTCCAGTCCACAGAGTAAATTCTACAGAATAACAGAAAAGTAAATGATCAATTATAAAAATTCCAGAATTTCATTTGGTTAATAAGTACATAAGTTAAAACGGCTGTTACTTTCATCTGGTACTCAATCTATATACATGCAAAATTTAAACCTTCAAAGCCAAGCAATAGGGAATTTCAGCAAAAAGACTGCTAAGTTTTGACTGCTACTCTTTGTAAAAATATTTCATCTGGGAACCCACTAGCTAGAGAAAGGGCATATGATCTGATATAAGCAAATGGCAGAAGCAGAGGTTATCAGCCAGTATATTCTTGATTGACTCCACTGCTACTGTATTCCCTCACAAATTATTTGTAAGTTCTGAAACACAGTCTCTGATCAACACATAAAACTACTCTCAGCTATGATTTCCACCAGAGCTGCTGCAGGGCTCCTTTACCGACTTGGCAATGATCCAGACACTCAATTTGCATGTTTTCCCATTTATGTGGAACAAACAGGAAGACAGCAGGCTTCTCTTTTAAATTACTGGATGAAAAATGAGATTAAAACCAACCAAACAAAATGAACCTTAATCATCTAGACCCACTAAAAACACTGAGTCTCCATACAATATATCCCATAGGCTGCTTAACTACTCATAACACTAGCTCAAACAGTTTGTATTTAAAATAATTAAAGAAAAGAAAGATAGGGTTTCTTGAGCAATTACATTTTGGTTTTGTAACCACTGGTAGGGAAAGCAAAAACAAAATTACAAAGCAATTCCAGTACAAAACAAAAGTGAAAATTAGCTTTTACTGATTGCTATGGGCTCTAAAACACATTTTGTTTCTTTTTTTTTTTTCTTAAAAGAAGAAACTTATATGACTGTAGAGACAGTTTCAAAGTCACATGATCTCCAGGATTTTTAAATTGGCTTGCATTTTCTTAAAAGCATCCAGATGAGATCACATTTCTATAAATGCCTTATCCATAATGAAAGTATTTATGTATTTTCATTACTGTTGAAGCTCTGGCTGTCATGAAACAAGAAATACAATTCCTACTCCCTGGAGCACCACTGTAGTATACAACAGCACCACTGCAGTATAAAAGTACACACATGGGTAATTTTCACAATAAGTAGAAACAAAACCAAAAGTTCCTGCTTCTAATACCACAATGAGGGTCAATTGACACAAAATGTACAAGATTTGAACCGTGATGTAATTAAACTGACATTACAATGTCCATCCATCCTGTGTCATGTCCTCTAGGATGCGCAGGGAGATTGGACCAGATGACCCACTGTGATCACTTCCAACATGAGCCTTTCTGTGATTCTGTGTGATCTCATCCTTTACGAGAGACTAAGCGTTCAAAGCCAGGCTGGACAGGGCTTTGAGCAACTCAGTCTAGGGGAAGGAAGCCCTGCCCATGGCAGATGAGCTTAAAGTCTCTACCAACCCAAACCATCCTATGATTCTATGATGTCTTGAAGAGGGACAAAAAGAAAACATTGCCAGCCAAATTCCTCAAACGCTTAGCACACACTTGTAGTACAAATCGATTCTCGTCAAAGCAATTTTAGAACTTATGGTGGATACACATCAAATAAACACTGAGCCTAAGAAAGCAAGTAGTATCCCCAAGAAAGAGAGAAAAGGCATAAAACATTACAATTTATAAATAAAACAATTTTGCAGCCACCTCTAATCCCTTCATGGGATTCATAAAAGAAGCCTTTCCTGACTTACTTTACTTTCAGGCTTGTAATCTTGGATGCAATGTGTGCTCAGACGATTCTCAAATCCTGCCCATTGGAGCAAAAGCCCTGACAGAAGGCAAGACAAGACAACCCTCTACATGTTTTCATTCAGTACTTTGACATTTAAAGCAGGCATCCAGTATTCCTGCAAAATAGTTTGGACAAGAGTTGTCTTCTTATTTGTCAGACTAACTGGAAACCTGCTCATGTTGCACTCTTTGGCCTTGAAGGAAAACAAGGGCAAGAGAAACAAAGTGCATTAATGGAGTCATGGACACTGTGCCAACATGTGTCCCTGTAAAAACCAGCAGATTTTAATTATGGAGGGAAAGGAGTCTCCTATGAATTAGTAAACCCATAAATACTGCTTAGCATTATGAATGCATCAGGAGTCCAGACATAAGGACTGTATCTGGTACAGGAAAAACCCACACACCATCAGTGGTGATAAGCTGAATGCTCCAAGACAATGCCCATTTAGTTCACTGGACTAAAACGGAACTGCTGTTGAACACTGTTTATGGTGGTATGAAACCAAGCAAAACTTTCGCTTATACAGTACAGTTCCAGAAGTGAAAGAAATTATTTGAGGTTTAACAAATAATTAATAGTTTTTTAAAAAATTGATTGAGGCTTTTATCTTTAGAATTACAGTCGGCTCTCTTGCACTTCGCGGCCCCCCATGTTGCAGCTTCAGATCTTAGCAGCTGATTTTTTAACGAAGTAGGAGACCCGTTTCACAACCGCGCATGCACAACTTGCCGCCACGACGGCAGTAGCCAGGGCGGCGTCGCAGGCGGCGGTGGAGGCGTGGGCAGCAGCGGGGGCAGCACAGGTGGCGGTGGGGGGCAAGACTTGCCGCCGAAGGGGCGGCGGCGGGGGCGGCGGTGGCTGCGGGGGTCACAGGCGGCGGTGGCACAGGTGGCGGTGGGGGGCAAGACTTGCCGCCGAAGGGGCGGCGGTGGGGGCGGCGGTGGCTGCGGGGGTCACAGGCGGCGGTGGCGCAGCCGCCATTCAATGCAGAAGTCGGGCTGTGCGGGTCCGAATTAAGACCACGGGTGCGCGATATAGGAGACTCAACTGTATAGCAATTAAAGGCGGGGAAAACTAAAGAAAAAGGCTGACTACAAGCATTAGGATGGCATTTCCCCTTCACAGTCCATTCAGGCATATTACATTACTTTATGAATTACAATATACAAATCTGACTAAAACAAAACTGAAAAAAAGACAAGTAACAAACTGAAAAACAACCACATAAAAGTTTAGAGTTCCCAAATAAAAATGCACTTATAATCATGAAATAATGTACAATGCATATAATAATCATAAAAATGAATTGGTTATCAAAATTATTCAAAAGGATGTCAACACATGGATGTAGGTAAACATAGAGCTGTCAAGGAAAAAAAGTGGTATATTCCCTGGGTGAAAAATTCTGGCATTTATTCTTGACAACAAGAAAATTTTGGGGGGAGAGGAAAGAGAAGACAACTCCTCTCAGCCTCAGGTACATGCAAAGTTCCACCAAAACTGTTTCAGGGAAACGATCTGTGTGTCAATGTACTTTACAACAGCTGATTTAAGTTTACTGGTTCAAGTCACTAGATTAAACTGTGAAGAAGTTAGGTTGAAGACAACCTAAGAACCAGTGTTGCACAGGCTGTCTGGCCTGCCAGAGGATTTCACTCTATCCCAGACGATATCCTCATCCAAGTCAAGAAAGCAGTGTTAAAAAGCCAGATGAGCTGGTTTTGTGGTTGTAATACAAACCACTATGCCACATGATTTTTCTTTATCTTTGACCTCTCTCACAAGAGACACACCTGAGGAGCTCCAGGGAAGAGGATCCAAGGAGCATTGTCAGAACAACTTATTAGGACACAAGTTCTTTCCTTGGCTCCTCTCAGAATGAGATGGTATAAACAGCGATAGTGGTAGTGAAGAAGGTCTAATCTGGGTGCATCTGTGCACAGCTGTAGCACACGTGAAGTTTGTACAATTGTATACAAACGCTACAATCAGTGACCCTTGTATGCCACCATTGTGTGGGCAATTTGGCAGGCAGAAATAGGCACTGTCAGCACCAGTAAGCATTAATGTCTCGCAGAAAGGAAAAGATTAAAAGGCAACATACGAAAGTGAAAGGGTTTCTATATTTGGGTTTGTGAACATAAAATGTCTTTCCAACTCACTTTCTTAATGGTTACATGACCTCCAGGTTCGGGGTATGTATCTAAGACTAAAGAAAGTCTGTGAGAACTTGTACTTCCACCCTGGATAGCAGTGAAATTACACTTTCCAGAACTAGGAAACTACATTTTGTGCTCATGTCAGTGATTTTGTTTATGCCACACAAGTTCCAATGGGACAGAATGAGCACATTCTCTATCTGAAAACACCCTCGTAGCCTCACAGCACTGAGACAGCTAAAATTTTTGCATTAGAATTTCTTCAGGCAAGAAACTAAGCCTTCTTTTCTATCCTACAAATCTTTTAAGAGACATGACCAACTCTTTGCTTAGATTTTTAGAGCTACACATTCACCCAAACCCACAGAGGTTGTTCAGGGGTATGGGTTCAAGCACAGAAAGGTGCTGAGGAAAAGCCATGGGTCCTGGAAAGGAGGAGAGAGACACTGCATTCACTACTGACTGGTTTAAGCTGTTCCCATCCGGTACTCATTTGGTCACATTCAGGCCCCTAGCACTGTAATTTTTTTTTTTTTTTATCCCTTAAGGAGAAAGCTCAGCTATTTAATTCAGGACTAGTTTGTGCTGTAATGACCAGGCACCAAAGAACCAGGGGAGTTCTTTAATCACAGTACTAGGCATTTACTTTAGCTCTAATTAACTTGGGAAAGGATGAGCTTATCTTGAAGCACACAAGGTAGGTCATTTAATCCATTGGAATTAACCTGGTTATTCATTGCATGAATAAAATAACTTTTAAAAACAACCAGAAAAACATAAAATGAGATAAGCAAACCCAAGAGAGTGGATTTGTAGTTGGCCCACATTACAACAATTTAATTTATGAAAAAGCTAAGCACTCAGAACTCTATCTACCATTTCTCGGCAGGACTGATCTCAGAAAAGGATCTGCCTGACATTGTACAAGTCTTTACAGAATCCCCTCTTTAACAGAGCAGATGTTAACACATCTCTGAATTATGGACTGAACAAAAATCAGTTATTGCTTCTGACAGCTCACACCAGGCACCATTGTTATAAAAACCATTGTTATAAAAACACATTCAGGCAAAACTTTATTCTACAAATTTTCACCATTTTAATTTTTTTCTTATTTATATAGATTTTAAACCAGGTTTGGATTAAAGCATGCAACTGAAGTTGAATAATGGTTTTTGGTTCTAACTTTATTCGAAACAGTCTGTGTCTGCTTAGATGACTGGACTGAAATTTATATTGCGAGTGACAATGAAAAATGTTTGCAATAATGCAGTGCATAAAATATACTGATGAGAAATTATGGTCATTTATTCCAAAATTCTATATTAACTAAACTACACAGATTTACAGCAAGTGTCAGCAATTGGGTTGCTGATTCCCATTCTGATGATGACAGTCTCTAGTCTTCATCCCCCTCCAGCAGTTATATTCTTACTGTTGCACCAATGAATTTTTATTTTTAATGAGAAATCACTGTCTTTATGCCCATAGAAAACTATTATACATGCCACAACTCAAAGAAGCTGCACAGGGAACATCATTTACATACGCCCTGAAACCTACGTTCTTTGAGTTCAGTTTCCTTTTCCATTTGATTTTACATTTCAAGACAAAGGAGAACAGTTGAAAATCATATCTACTAAGCATAACCAAGTTACATGTGGAAAGATATGCTTCATAAATACTAGTAACCTTAAGAAAAAAGAGAAGACATACATCTGTGAGAGCTTGTTACAGTGATCATCTCATTTTCTAGTACGTATTTAAGAAAAAGATAATACCATCATCCATAGAGCCTGGGATTTTACAGTTATGTTCTGTCAACATTTTTTATCAAACAGTTTGGAACAACATTTCAAATATGTAATGTAAGTTATTCTCTGTGATGGAGGGTCAAAGACTTGCTCAACAGCAACAAAGTTCATCACAAATTTCTGAAAAAGTTAACCGTAAGTTTTGTTTGGTTGCTCAAGTACAATCCAGTTTAATTCAATATTTGCATCAGATTAGGACTGTCCCACTAAACCTGTAACAAGATGGTTGTGCAGAACCTGTAACAGGTAAACTATAATTGTTAAAAAACCCCTAAGAACACACTGTGGTGCTTTGACCCTGGCTAGATGCCAGAGGCATGGCAGAAGGGGTGGGGGGGTGGCTCTTTATATTACAAACACCCTTGATGCCACTGATCTAGAGATCAAGTATGACAGGGTTGAGAGCCTATGGGTTAGGATCAAAGGCTTAGCTAATAAATTTGATACCGTGATTGGAGTGTGCTACAGACTGCCCAATCAGGAAGAAGATGTTGACCTATTGTTTTATAAACAAGTGGAGGCACTGGCTAGGCCACACCTTGAGTACTGTGTTCTGTGTTCTGGGCTATCAGTTTAAGAAAGATGTTTAGATGCTTGAATGTGTCCAGAGAAGGGCAACAGGGATGGTGAAGGAACGGGAGCACAAGCCCTCTGAAGAGTGACAGAGAGCTGTGATTTTTCAGTCTGAAGAAGAGAAGGCTCAAGGGAGACCTTATTGCTCTCTACAACTACCTGAAAGGAGGTTGTAGCCGGGTGGGGGTCAGTCTCTTCTCTCAGCCCCCCAGTGACAGAACAAAAGGACACAGTCTTATGCTGCTGCGTCAGGGGAGGTTTTAGACTGACATAAGGAGAAACTTTTTCCCAGAGTGATTTCCCATTGGAATGGGCTGCCCAGGGAGGTGGTTGAGTCACTGTCTCCAGATGTGTTTAAGGAGAGCTTGGATGAGGTACTTAGTGCCATGATTTAGACTTAGATGATAAGATGGTGTTAGGTAATAGGTTGGATTTGATGATCTCAGAGGTCTTTTCCATCCTTGTTAATTCTGCGATTCCCTCACTGCCCAGGGTGCACCCCAGCACAGTTGCCAGTCCTGGTCCCTGAGCCTGACCACTGTCAGTGTGCTGGTTTTGTGATCCTTCAATCTGGGAATCTGCAGAACATGCCATGACAGTCATCCTTAAAAATAAAGAGAATTTGGTACCTAGCCATGTATCAGACAGTGTCCTTCTACTTTTACGAGTGGCCTAAAATATGTGGTTTTTTCAGTGCCAGAAGAGGTCCAGCAAGCACTTCTCTCCATTTTTCACATCAACCACTAGAATTACTCTATTTCATATCTCTCTAATGCTGGCCCTTTACAAAAACATTTGACAGGTTCCAAAAGAATGTCAAAGCAAGGCAACTTAACTGCACTTACACCTCTCTTCAATGTAAAAAGTTGAATGTAAAAAGCTTTAAAGAATGCACTACTCAGCTACTCAAATTCCTTCAGACTTCCATCTGTAATGCAGGTGAGTAACAATAAACCACTAAAACAATATTCAAAACATTTGTTTGGAATCGTATGTGAAGTGTGAATGTCTGGTGTACTCTTAGGGGGAACAATAGGAGGTATTTTGGGTAGGATTTAAAAAACCCAAACATTTAAGTGATTTAGCAGCTTACATATCAACAAGTTACAGTGAAGTACTCCTACTCATCTACTTTCACATTGATTTTGCACAACTACAATCTTTCGTGTAATTTTTGATAGTTGCAGTATAACTACCTGTGAGACTGTTGTTGGGTTACAGGTTGAAGTCGATCTCCAAGGTCTCTTCCAACCTTGCTAATACTGTGATACTGTGTGATACTGTGAACTGTGCAGCAAGTCTCCAAGAACCAGGCCAGTATCACAGCTGATTCACTTTCACGCAAACCTGCTCACACTCAGTAGTGTCTAAAATCTATCTGCACTAGATAAAGATATCTTTAATCTCTTCCAGATGGAATAACAGTCCAATGTAAAATAATAAGGTGCCTTGAGAACACATTTTAGGAGATCCAGGGATGTAAACACACTGCTGAGACCAGCTGCTAGAAATGCCCCTAAAGGCTTTAGCCATTCATCAGGCCTGGTTAGCTACAACATTTTAAGTGTTGCAAAAGCATCTGTAACCTTCAGGTTACAACCTAAAGAGATGTCTCCTTGATTTGACTTTTAGGCAAGGCTCAGATCTAATTTGTCTTGTTTTAATTGTTCTGATTACAATATGTTTTGGCCTTGTGGTCTCTTGAAATATTTAAGTCAACAGGATTTTGCTTTGTTCTCAGGATGTAAAGTTGCAG
This sequence comes from Pitta sordida, assembly GCA_013390025.1. Taxonomy (NCBI): domain Eukaryota; kingdom Metazoa; phylum Chordata; class Aves; order Passeriformes; family Pittidae; genus Pitta; species Pitta sordida. Next base: position 329,536 of record WEKX01009590.1, read on the forward strand.
CCTAATTTTACCATACATGCATTTTGCTGTGCTTTTAGTCAGAAAATATTTGTACATCAAGATTTTACTCAGAGAAATTAAGACTATCTTCCCTTTTCTCTTTTGTGCCTAAACAGAAACTGAATGTGTTTTCCTAATTGGAAAGAAAAAAAAAAAAAAAGCATACATAAATACAACATTTTGGCTTGGGTTTTCTGCGGTTTGAAGTTTTTTGTTTGGGTTTTTTTGGCTTCTCACATATCAAGACAACTTGAGAAGACATTTGCTCATCGCTGTAGCAAAATACAGTGCTCACATTCTCAGTGTGGGGGCAATGCCTCACAGATGCATGTCATGGATTTCAAGTAAACAGAGTGCATGAACATTCTGAATCTATAACACTCAAGAATGCAAAAAAAAAACAACTTGGAAAAAATTACTGCATACCAAGAGAGACCTGTTGGTTCAGTGCTACTTATTCTTAACTCTTCCCCTTTCCCACTGTACAGATAAAGGAGGCAGGAAAGAGGCATGCTGGATTAGGAATGTAGATCTGGGTATCATCACTTAAACCTGTAAAAGGGCAGAAGCTTGCGTCCGTAAACCAGGTAACAGTCCACACAAATACTTCTCCCTTTTTCCTGTTGCTAGGCTCACTCTTCTGCGTGTTCTGACACTGTGGGCATATTCCACCCAGGTAGTCACTGCCAGTAGTCAAGAGTACAGCTAGTATAGAGAGGTTTCAGAGTGGATAACCCAGCTTCATTAGAACAAAAATGTCACATGCAAGAAACAAAACAACCAGTTTCTGCACTTACATCAATCAGTACTAGGTATAATGCACATGCAAAAAAGACCACCAGCTTTGTTTCAAAATGTTTTTAACTGATTGTGAGCTACAGCACAAAAAAACCTGCAGCACACAAAGTTTACACCCAAACATCTGAGAACTGCTCACCATCATTTTGCTTCATACAAATAATACAGATAGTGGAAGTCACTTTTTTACAGCAGTACTGGTAAGTCATACAACCACCTGCAATCCAAATCACTGCCTCCTGGCAGCTAAGATTCTTAACATTCATACAGGAGAACACTAAAGCACTTCCAAAAATGGAAGTTTTCACTGAGTATACAAAACAGTAATTTCCCTTATGCACTGGTCTAGGGACATTTTGGTGGCTATATAAATCATACGTCATCATTAGCATTTTACAAAGAGAAGATGTAGCTAAGAAATTACAAAGCATCTATGCACACAAAATACAAAATTACAAGCCCCTCATGATCACTAACGTTCAATAACAAACACAAACTTCCAAATCTACAAGTCATTTATCTGTGCACTCTCCCATGGAGTAAATTGATTGCCCTGTTTCAGTTTCCTAAAACCGTGATCATCAGTGTATGGACTCTTAATATAAACTATGCCCTATTTAATCCAGGGAAACACAAAGTAGAAAAGAAAACAAAGGACATGGAATCAAATATTGTCCTAAAATAAAGATTACCAAGGTAACAGTTAATTTATTTGCTATCTCAGCCATGCAGCTTCTGCTGCAAATACTGACATGTGTGAAACACTAACCTTCATCACTTCAACTTGCAGGTCTTCATTGAGTGAAGGAGTCACTTTGATGGCATTCAGCATCTGATTAAGCAACTGTTTCTCATCTGAGTCTGTTTCCACGGATACAAACCTCTCATCAGACAGCAGCTTCTGCAGAGAGAAAATGGCAATGCACAGGTTGCGACAAAGCTGCCCCTGCCCAATTCTTCTGTAAACTACTGCACCTAACCAGTTAGCACTTGGTACTACAGTGGTCAGGTTTGCTATGTAAAAAACAAATGAAACACATAAAATGCAAAAATACAGCAAAACTGGGACATATGTGCCACAAAAATGGGGCAATCACCATCTTTTGAGTCAGCTGCCATTCCACTGTCATCTTTCTCCATCCTACTTCTTGAGTGTCCAGAAGAAAGCAAACAGCAGCAACTGATAAATCACTTCAAGTCATGCCCTCAGCAAAACACCTCAGGATTTCTTAAGTGTGGAGAGTGGAACATTTGCAGCCTCCCAAACCCAACAACAACAAAAAGCCCCCCTCAAGACCAGTATCCTGACATCAAACCAGTGCTATCAGATCCCCTGCCCAGCAGGAGATAGAGTCATCTATTGTCCCAATCACTCAAATAGGGTATAGAGCAAAGCACTGTGGAGGTGGCACTTCGGACCCCAGACAAGATGTGTTTTGCACCATTCAGAAGTTGATTAACAATGGATACAATCAAGTCCTCCAAAGAAAGAGTACTGTTAGCAAGCAACTAACAAAAACATACACAGGCATGCAGTCAGTACAGACTGACTCAACTTCAGATTAGATGTTTTAGACCAATCAGATTTGTCTTATCGGGAAAAAAACAGTATCTGAGTAGCTACCTCCCAACATGGTCAGTGCCACAAGTGCCTTGGAGTTCTACTATAAATGCCTCTTCTATTTAGCCTATAACCACCTTCATGGGTGCCTCAGTAGTAGTGACAGGCATCCTGCAACAGAGATACCAACTCAAGTGTTTTCCCAGCTCCCATCTTCTTAGAAACTCCAATGACAGTAGTTTTGCTGTGATTGCCTTAGATCCCTGGAACACAACTGTCCTAGGGTGGTGTGTATATACTCCATATCTTTGTGTTTTGGCTTGTGAATACCAGTCCTTAGCAACACCAAGGTCGTTTTCTCTCTCTGTCCAGAAGACGAGAAGAAAAAAAATTCAAAAACTGAGAAGCGGCAGTTGAAGGAAAAAAAAAAAATTTCTGGGGGTAGCTCACACAGCGGCAGCAGAGGCAGGGAGCTGGTGGGTGCTCTCTGGCAGCCGTGGTTGTGTGGGGCTGGAGAGGGGCTGCTCTGGTGGGTTTTTCTCCAGCTTTTGGGATAGCCCCATATTTTTTCCTTTTTTCTTGTTTCCTTTTTTTCTTTTTCCTTTTTCTTTTTTTTCCCTTTTTTTTGCTTTTTTTTCTGGGACATATTTTCCTGCTGCACTCCAACCACTGGAAGAGGGGAAGAGGGCCTGCAGTTCCCTTCCCCTGCCCCCGGGGGTTCCTCCTCATCGTCTCTTGGTTTCTCCTGGAGTGCCTACGTCTGGACCCGAGGGATTTCTTCTGGAACTGTCGGCTGGAATCTCATCGAGACCGACAGGACTCTTCACATACAGGACTTTCTACATCACAGGACTCTCCTCATCACCAGATTTGTGGGACATCTCAGGTTTTGTTGTTTAACACTGTTGTATCTTGTCTGTTTACCAAAGTAAATAGTTTATACTTTTCACACTCTTCCTTGGGTTTTTTTTTTCCCGAACCTGGTGAGGGGGAGGGGTGGTTATTTTGTTTTTCTTTGGCTCAGCCCCAAATTTGCCTCAAACCTTGACAACAACTTTGCTGTGTCCCGGCGCAGGCTTTGAGCAGCCCGCTGCACCCTGTAAATTCTGCACCACTTTTGTACTCATGCTCCTCCTCAGTTTCAACTCTGCAGCATATTTTGCTAGCTCATTTCTCTTTATTTTCCATGTTTGCACCTGTTTGGGCTGAAATAGAGATAATTTTCTTCATAGGAGTTAACAGAGTGCTGTCTTTTGGATATGTGACTAAAACAGCATTGATAACACACCCATGTTTTGCCATTGCTGAGCAGAGTTTACACAGCATCACAGCCTTCTGTTTCTCAGACTGCCTACCCAGCAAGTAGGCTGGGGGTGCAGAAGAGCCTGGCAAGGGACACAGCTGGGACAGCTGACCCCTGTGGGACCAAAGGGATATCCCATATCATATGACACTGTGTTCAGCAACAACAGCTAAGAAAAGAAGGAGGAATTGGAGAGGAAGGGACATTCAGAGTTATGGCATTTGTCTTCTGGAGAAACTGTGACACATAATGGAAACCCTGATTTCCTGAAGATGGCTGAACACCCATCCATCATGAGAAGTGGTGAATGATTTCCATACATTTTTTGTTTGCCCATGCAGCTTTGCTTCTCCTATTAATCTCTGTCTTAGCCCAAAAATTCTCTCACGTTTAGCCTTTTAATTCTCTTTCCCATTCCTGAGGAAGGGAGAGAGGCGGGGAGGGAGGAAAGGGCTGGATAGGGCTGAACTGCTAGTCAGGAATAACCCACAACAGTGTTTTAAAGAATTTACCACATAACAGTACATCAAATGTTTTAGCACTGTATAGTCTGATGAGATTTAACTCAATCTGCAGTGAAAATAATGGGTTTTTCTACATACCAGAGAATGTTTAGTTCAGTATGGGAGATATGGAGCTACTGAACAGAGTCCAGGCAAGGGCTGCTAAGATGACAAAGGGACTGGAGCATCTCTCTTACGAGGAAAGGCTAAGAGCTGGGGCTGTTTAGCCTAGAGAAGAGAAGGCCTCTATATTCTTATACTGCCAAAACAACTTCATGCTTGCTCTTCAAGGGAGAAATTTCTTTTTTGGAAAATGGTGGCACGAATTTTACTCCCCAGCAGTGTACCAGCCTTTTCCAAAACTAGCATCTCCCTAGTGACAAGAATTTACTGACACACACTCATTTGTCCAATTAAAAGAACGGTAAACTGCTTTAGGTTTTATACTGTCATTCCCAGGAGAGCCTTTTTGTTGCTTGTGCTGCATTGCTGTTTTCTTTTCCAATTTCATAGACTTTCAAATTAGATGCTACTCTTACTGTTTTCAGTATGCACAAAAAAACCTGGAAAGTGCCCTCACATAAACAACGCAGCTCCCATATCCTGTATTAACCTCTGTCTTCTAAGCACTACAGTCCTCTCTTCTAATCAAATTAGCATGTCTTGTCTCATCTTAGTTTCTAAGATGCTTAGCAATGGGACTATGTCGTGGTTTGACCCTAGCTGGATGNGCATCTGCAGCTTTTTTTTCAGCTTGATCTCTTCATCTTCAGTCATGGCTTACATGGATTCTGCATCACTGGTTCCCCTCTCTCTAGTCCATAGGCTTACTATGGTCCATCCAATTCACGAGCAGCAGCAGGATGCCTGGAAGAACATTTCTACCCCTTCTCTCGTGGGCCTGGGTGGGCCTTCATAGTTTTCAGCTTCTCCACATGAGTTCTATTCTGGCCCACTACATCTTACTACTGAGGTTTTTTTTCTTCTTTCCCAAATATGTTATTCACAGAGACGTCTCTATCTCTAAAACCTTGAATGCCATGGCAGCGACTGAGCCGAGAGCTGAGCTGTTAACTCCCTCGCTGCCAGAGCAGCAAAAAACCCTAAACTAGGACAGAGTAGCACAGGGGCACATAAGGAAGAGTACATGTACATTTCAATGTTGAAATCCAGGAAATCCCACCTATCTGCAAAATGTTTTTAACTTCTACAGAATCAACAACCTTTACTTGCATCCTAGCTTCTGAACATAGTCAGAGAAACATGAACATTATTGTTAGATCCACCCAAGTCCAGACACTTTTTCTATATTATTTTTCAAAAGAAAAGCCTAGATTTCCTTGATACCCACTGCCTCCCAACACACCCCCACTCTAAAGACATACCTGCATCCCTGCAAGAGCCTGTTGGGCCAGCTTCATGCTCTTGGATTCCAGAGCCAGTTGAAGAGGAAGAAGACACTTCTCTCTAAGGAGTATTAAAAAAAAAAAAAAAGTGTGAGGGAACATGGATTGGTATTCAAGTAATGTTCCAGAAAGGCAGTATCACTTTCAGTAACATCACACTTGCAAATGGAATCAAAGATAATTTCACAACTCTGTGAAACACTTTTACCCTCCAAAGAAAGCTGGCATATTTCTTCACACACTGTTAAGAATGGTCTTTTAATTACAAGTTCACAAAACACAACTGTTAGCCCTCTGTGTGCTTGCACAAATGTGCAAAGCCTAAAGAAGGGATTGATTCACAACTCTGGCTGCCTCTAGTCTTTCAACTCAGCATTACACTTCAGCCACTTACCTTTTGTTTAATATTCAAGTTCCAAGAAATGTGGTTTCATAACCTACTTTCTAGTTGAGTTTTAGTCTATGGCCCCCTCTACAGCACTGTTCCCAGTTGTGTTAGCTCCCTCCAGCTATAAATGGTGTAGACAAAAGCAAAGGGACACTAATGAGTTTGGTGTACACCTGAATTAGCTATAGCTATGACTTAGCTGTACATGGATTACCGAGTAACAAAATTTCAGTATTAAAATAAATTATTAGTTAGAGTATTATTTTAGATGCTTTTGACTGAGTGCTCAGATACTGAATTTGCTTAAATTGGTGACCAAATCAAACAGTGCCTAGAGCTGTGACTTCTCTCTTTAGTTCTTGTTCCCTGACAGAGAAGGGCTGCAGCATCTGCTGAACATGTAGTAACTACAACCCCTTAAATCAAACCCTGATAGTTAGCAGGAAACTCATTCCTGATCAGAGACACTCAGCCCATGCCCAACTGCAGCTCTCTGAAGATTTGCACTTCATTAGGTTACATATTATAACATGCACTTTTCCATACACAGAGTCTACTTTCAGCATTGGGGTAGACATATTTGCTTATGGCAAACCATTTGTGCCAGCCATTAAGGGTCTCAGTACTCCTTCTGCATTGCACCCCAAGGAGCCCTTTTGGACTCGCATTAATTTCCTCCCCATGGAGACAAATGTGTGCAAAAGAAATCAACTAGTTGAGTTTCGTCTTACCCAATTGGAAATTCTTCCTTCATAACTAGCTAGGGAGAAGCCCTAGGCTAGAGCAATAGCAATTACTGGAGTTTCAGAAGCATTGTCAAAGTTACCTAAAGTGATGCACACTGTACTGGTTTGAATGTGGGATTTTTTTTTCCTGGCAGTGGGGTGGCTAACTAGCAGAGGTAATGCCAGCCAGTTCCTGGCTGCGCCTGCTGCCGGCCAAGGTCAAGCCAATCAGGAAAGATAGAGGGGCCGCTGTGATAACATATTTAAGAAATGAAAGAAAAAAAAAGTAGTAACAGCAAGAAGATGGCCGGAGAGAGGAGCTGAGAGAGGTCTAACAGCAATGCAGGCACCAAGGCCAGGACCGAGGGAGGGGGAGGAAGTGTTCCAGGCATATCTGCAGCTTGTGGAACGGACCATGGTGAAGCAGACTGTCTGTCTGCAGCCCATGGAATAGAGAGAGAGAGCACAGGGATGCATAAATCCACCTGTGGCTGTGAAGAGGGAGCCCACGCTGGAGCTGGAGGAAGGCTGCAGACATGTTGGAGACCACATTTGGAGCAGAGATCAGCAGAGATCCTAGGGAAGACGTTGTAGCCCATGGAAGAGGAGACCATGCTGTGTGACAGAACTGTGCCTGGTAGGATCTGTGTGCTTTGGGATGAGGCCCACGAATGAAGCAGTGCAGCCAGTGCTTAAAGGATTGCACCCTGTAGTGTGACCCTCAGACAGCAGAGTATGGAAGAGCTGTTGCCCCTGGGTTGGGACTCACGCTGGGAAGGGTCATGAAAGACTTTCTCTCGTGGGAGGGAAGCCTATGAAAGGCAGGGAAATGGCTTCCTACCCTGAACGGGTCAGAAAACACCAACTGCCTGGCTTTNAACCTCTTCCTTTAATGATGAAGACTTGAAAGTCACAAATATGGCTCAATCAAGGAATACTGCAAGCTTCTGTACTTGAGAATCTACAGGTCTTTCAATTTTTACCTTCACAGGTTACAGGAATTTGTAAAAGGCTTAGCACTATGAGAAGCTTTTTAAAAGAAACATGAATTCCAAAGAACTTGAAGCAGACTGCATGTATATCTTAAAATATGTTTCTAACTAAAAGCTAACCATTTGCCCCATTTAGGATATTCTGAGAAACAGGCAGGCACAAAGCCCAATTTTCACAGAAGCTCCTTTCTTGAATGTTTCTGGAATCAATTTAACTAGAAGGACTCTTGAAACCTATGCATCCAAACCAGCATGAACTACAGAACATCTAGGAAATGTTTCCTGTAAGAGTGTCATACGATCCAGATCTACAGAAGCTGCCAAAACATCTACTCCAGGGTTCAGACAGCAATCCTCCAGCCAGTGTAGAGCTGGCTACTTGCCTGTGTATCTAATGTCAGCTTCGCTTGGACCTGGGAACATATACAGCACCCAGGTAAACTGTGATAGTGAGGTGCCACACCAATACATCTCTAATCCACTAAAGCACCTTTAAGTGCTAACTTTTACATTGGGACATACTCCCACTTTTGAAGACATTTTCACTGTATCACCCTCCAGTACAGAACTTACATTTGAAATTATGTAGTAGGTCAACAGATATCAAAACAAGGTACCTTTGTATTAATCAGTACTCAAAGATCCAGACACAGACAGGAAAAAAAGAAATGGAAAAAAAAAAAGCCACGATAGTGTACACTACTACTTGCAGGGATGCTAAAAACTGACAATTATTTAGACCTGCATCTCTTCAAGGCGGAACACCACATATCTTTTAGACTTCTTACAGATTGCTGCAACAGCACAAAGACATTTTGGGCATTATTAATGCAGAACAAACTCATTCACACACTGAAGTGGACGTAGACTTGGAGGAGAGGGGAAAAAGAAGGCATAAGTCACTGGAGTGGATCCAGTTCAGTTTCATTATAACGAAGACAGGTGGGAGCTCCTACAGCTTATGTGTAGCTACCCCACACATCAGCATGTTGCCTACCATCTGTCATCACATACTGCAATGAGCAGAGAACAACAAGAGCCTTGAGATACATCCCAAAATGAAGAGCAAAAAATTACAAACAGGAGGGTGGAAATTAGAACCAATTCAATTAGCTGAACTTCCTATCCTTGCTAAAAATGTTTTACTGAAAGTCTAATTAAGGTTGCTGCAGACTTTGTTCCCACTGTACTCTTGGAGAAAATTAATTGCCATTGTGTCATTTCCTGTTCTTGTTACACCCTCAAGTCAATTAAATCTTTAGCATTTACATGCTACAGCTATAAAACACCTGCAGAGATACCTTGCAATGTTCGATTAGCTAGAGCACCTTCCACACTTCAGTTCAGCCTGCCATTTAAATGTATCATCTGATACCATGAGAACACAGAAGGACATGGCAGACAATGCCCAGGAAGAATGGGAGAGGATGATGTAAATTAATAGAGTCAATCCCTTCTAAAGTCTACCACTAAAGACCTGGGTTGAATAAGGATGCACAAAAGAGAACACAGATCAGAATCTGGTCTCAGAGTGCAATGAAGTAAGGGACAAAGGCTTCCTCTTACACCTTGCAGCCCTTTTATAATTCCACTCTGTTTTAAGTGGTCCCACACCACGAGATATCATTGCTTACTGCACCATCTGCAGTTCTGTACTGTTAAGTGACAATTCATTTAGGCTTTGTAGTGGTACACATGTAAGACATTCTACATAACTGAGGTTCTCAGATTAAGCTGGTGCACAACAATATATGTACTTCAAAACATGTTTAAAAATGTTTTCCATCCACATAAAGTACAGAAACGAGTTGCACACTGGCACTCTTAAGTTTCCATACTTCTGCAAGCAGGTGTGGACATACACATACGCACAGTTTAAGGCATTAATATCAACTTAACCCTGAATGAGATGAGTTGATACAACACAGAGGGAGCAGGAAAGGGAGGGAGCACTTTTGACTTGGAGAAGGGGAAGCTACCTGCCCGGGGTCAAGCCAAAAGCTCAGAGACAGAATCAAGTGCATAATCCAGGACCAGTATCTCCAGGATCACATGCTGTCCTTCCTGAGCTACCCCACCTCATGACTCCCAACCTTGCAAACTGCAGAATGAGTCATGAGAACGTAAATAACCTCTATATTCAGGATGCCAGGTTGCCACAACCTTTCAAGTTGTCTGAGTTTGCTGTGGCTCATCAACCTACCTCTTCCCTGCAGGTCTGGAACAAGGGGTGCTATGACATGGCAGTAAAACCAAACTGCCAAAAAGGTAGTCTGACAGATTAAAAACCAAACAGACTACTATATTAAGTAGAGAGATAATAAAAGTCTTTCTATTCTCACTGCAGTGAAAAAAAGCCTTTTGTGAAAAGAGAGTAATGGCTCATTAATTCATTCTCATAATAAAAACTGTAACAAAGATAGGAAATGGCCGAGTCTTAACTCCGTCTGTAGTTAACTCCGCCTTGAACACAGTTTCACAACCCATCTTCCTCTCTTTAACTTAGGGAAGGGGGCACTATAAACAAAACATTTTTCTCTTCATGCAAATAGTGATAACCACATTATCACAGAATCACAGAATCACACAGAATCACAGAAAATTATGAGCTGGAAGGGACCCACAAGGATCATCTAGTCCAACTCACCGTCTAACACCCGTACAGCGACCAAGAGCACATCCCAGAGCATAATAACAACCTAGATGCCTCACAATCTGGCAGGCCACTCCGAGCCGGAAGGGGCCCAGGGTCATCCCATTTCAGAAAATTATAGGTTAAAAATAAGACACCTCTCTGCATTATCTTCCTGCTGAAAATTACATAGGAGAAGCAAAATTCAGAACCTCAGAGCTTTATCTGCATGCAATTTGCATCCATAAAGCAATTCACAGCCCTGTCAAAGAACAGGTAACAATTTGATTTACTGCTGTTGCCTTTTTCTGATACACTGTTTGTTAGGCATGGTAACAGTCATAGCCAGAGTCTGACATCTTTTAGTCAAGAGTAACACTGACAATGGAAAAGAGCTTCTCCATCTTGGCTGGTTAAAATGAACAGAGTAGCATGGTGTTATGTTATTAGTGTCATTTACTCAAGAGGAAGAGTTGACCTGTGATGAGAAAATAACTGGTAGAGATGAAGTCTCAGTTCTGGAGGTACCCAGAGCTCTTACCCTTAAATAAACCGAACAGAAGCAAACAGCGTCCTTACACAAAAGAGAATGATTTAATCTATGTAGAACAAATTCCAGCGCTGTATATATGAACATTTGTAAGCATAAAAGTAGAAACATAACTCTTCTTTCCTGTGCTAGCTTAGAGCAAATTGATAAAAGGTTCCACCAACAACTTTATGGTTTATAATGGAAGTACTTAAAACCTGGAGAAGAAACAGTGAAAAAAGATATCCTTTTTCAAGCAATAGCTCTTCAAGAAGAAGGAAAATTTTAAGTCTTTGCTCACATTCTAGAAAAATGATTGATTTTACATACACTACAGAAATATGACTGTCCCACTTATGAAGAATATAACTGTCAAGCTCAGAGAGAGGTTTGAAGTCCACAGTGTATTTATATAGGGAAAGTTCTCCCGCCTCTACAATGCAGGAAGTCAAACCAGATGACTACAACAGACCCCTCCAACACCAAAATTTGTACCTCTGTGCAGGTACAAGTTTGTCAATAGTACTTATACTATTGCTCTAATAGGACTCTAAAAGACAAAATCTGAAGACCTCCAGTTAAAACCATTGGGGGGGAAGCCAAAACAGAAATATCTTTATGATACTGTACCATTACAAGATGATACTGCACATTAGACAACTTGTTACACTGCTACATAAGAATAAACAAGAACTCAGTTTAAAGGTTCGGGAAAAAAAACATTTGGGAGATTGCCATCATACCATGCAGATACAAATGCTGACTTGCTTCAGGATCAGGATTTTACTCCAGTTGCTCACAAGCATAGAAACACTTGTGTGCATGTTTTGCATGTCAAGAAACTTACCTCCCACACAATCAGGCAAGGTCCCACCTTTACTAGTAACTAGAGAAATTATGATTTCTGGCTGAAAGCATTTTCATTTTTCTATCTCATTCTTATCCTCCCCACAGAGTACAAAATTCTTTGCTTTTATCCAGTTAAAATAGAAGGCTTCTTATCATCTGACTTGAGGTTCACTCTCCTTTTCTTTCCATATCCAATTCTCTCACCTGACCTGCTGCCATCCGCTCTCTCGGTGTTCCCCCCAACTCAGTTTTTAATTTTTCCTTCCACTTTATCTTATGTATTCCCTATTCTCCCTTTAATCCTTTTGCTTTTCAAACCAAGACACAAAGTAATCACTTCATTCAATACTAAATGAACCTGCCTTTGGAGGGTACTATATGAGTTGCTTATCAGAGGATGCTAAATGACAAACAGAAAAGGAAGTGAAGAGTAACACTTAAATGCAATTGCATACTGTTTCTTAGCTTGAACTTTAATATTTTTGTCAACATGGAAAGCTAAATGAGATTGCAATTTAAAACTCCTTGGTATTAAATAAGAGAGATAAAGATGAGAAATGCCATTATGTTTTATTTACATACTTTCCATATGTTCCAAGATAAATGGATTTGCCATAAGAGAAGTATAGCTCTACTTATAGGAAAGGCAAATGTAACAATTTAATCTTCCAGCCAACCTAAAGCAGCTAAGACCAAAAAACGCATGCAATTGTAATTAAGAGCTCAGCAAACTCACTCAGCTGGAGAGTGCTTCTAAGGTCATTTGCTTCCTTGCTATACTGGCTAATAACATCTTGATTTCAACACAAAGTTCCTAGATAGGAGACTGACACTGCTATCAAGATCAAAACAGAACAAAACAAAAATCTTAAGCACAAGGTGTACCTTTACTTGAGAGGAGAGGAAGAGAGACAGCAAAAGATTCTACCCAATATTAAAGTGGATAAGGCCAAAGTAATAATCAGATGCTGTCAGTCTCCAAAGCCCTAGTGTAATCTCTCTCTCTGAGTTGTTATTATCACTTTCCCTAGAGAATATCCACCCCCACAGATTTTTGCTCTTTGTGCACAAGGTATCACAATTACTAACTCTGCTCTTAAGGAATTTAATGACACAGGTAAACCTTACAAGGTCTTAATTATAAATAAATATCTGTCCTTCAGGTGATTTTATTGTAACTTGAAGTACAGCATGAAGATGAGGTGAGAGGCAGAATATTCATTTTTAGTGCACATCTCCTGCCTTTAACTAGAGAACATGCTGGACTTGCTCAGCCTGCAATTTTGAAAGCTTATCAAAATATTTCATGAAACCTCATTTCTCTATATTTGTTAAGCCTGAAAAGGAAGCTAAGGTATCTTCCCTGAAAAAGACAAAGTGTCTTATGAGGAACCTCCATCAGGAGAAGTTTTACAGTGCTGGGACTAGGTAGGACTGAGGGGACAAAAAAGAAACACAGAGGTAGTGCAGTGTAGACATCTTGCAAATTACATAATTTTCTCCATTACAGCTGGATGGCCTACAGTGAGTTAGAGGAGTCTGATGAAGAAATGGGAGAGTGAGGTATATTTCTAGTCATTACTAGTTACATTTTGAAGGTCAATGCTTCAATCTGCAATGCCATTCAACTTTCACAGCAGTTAAATGCTAAATCTTGACAGACTTAAGGGATGGTTGTTAAAAATATCCCCACATTTGCAATGCATTATGTAATTTTATATTCATTGCACTCTAATTTCTTAAGCAAACAAACATTCAAGGAAATGAAAGGTAGTGAATTTCCTGCAGCTTTGTTACTTTTCACTGAATGCAAATAAAAGCAGTGTCAGAAAAGACTTATTATTCCCATTCATGCCTTAATTTTCAAAGCGAGGAAAAGTCATGACTTGCACAGCATCACACAAAGACCACAGCAGAGTAAAGCATCATTTATTAGGAAAATAGTCCTTTCAGTTTCAGTGCCGTTTCTGCTCTTCAATCCCTTCGTCTCAGTCCCACCCTTGTGGGATGCCCCCCGCCAATATATTTCATTCTTTAAGGCAATTATCAACATCCTCATGATATTTTCACTTCCTTCTCCTCTGCAAGCACTAAAAGTGATCACATGTTTAAAACAAACACACACACTGCTATCCCATTATCATCCTTAGACATTTAGGACAGTATTTCAGTTGCATTTGCTGTTAGACAAACAGTCAAAACTATGGCTGCTCTCACACTCAGCTCCACGCAGGGGCTCCCCACTCCCACCCTACCAGCTCCAGTGAGGACTATCAACTCTAGCCCAGCCAAGACTCTGGACTTTTGTCACAATTGTGGAACAAATTTTTAGAAGAATCTATAAAAGGAACAAAGACTTGATGCAGTGGTGAATATTAAGGTTCAGTCCCAGGAAGAACATCAGGATGGGCAGAAAGTTAGTTTCAGAAACACAAAGTAGCGCCCTTAAACACAAACAAAAGTCCTCCCAACAAAACCAAACAAAAAGAAATTCACAACAAGCCTACAAGTAAGAGTAGCAGAAACTACGCAGAAATCATGCACCTTTTTCCATGACAATACAAAATCTTGGCCGCGAGCCTGCCAGGAAACTCACAATCCACTTGCTGCACACCAGACAGTGACCGTGTGCAACTGCTGAATGAATCACATACCCAACAGTCACATCCAAGAGGAAAGCATAGAAGCACTTAATGCCAGATGGTTTTGGCTACAAGAATAGGGAACAATTAAAAAAAGAGGAAGAGCAAAATAGAGAGAGATACGTTAAAACCACTGTTAAAACCCCAGAGACAGCTATTCGTCCCCCAAACTCTATACTTGCAGTCAGGGATCTGCTATACGTATATCAGATTTCGTACGTATATCAGATATCTGTATACGTATATCAGATTTCCTATCCATTCTCTCCCAGTAGAAAGAAACTAACAGAAAATACGAACAAAATTAAGAAGGGGAATACAAAAATTATGAAATCAAAAATGTCTTCACAAAGGAGAAGCCAAAACACATTCCAGAGTTCAGCTAAGTTTAAGATACCCTTCTTTTCCTGACAGCTCTTCATTGCAAGTTCACAAACTGCTCTCAAAAACTAGTGCGAAGATGACTATCACTGGGACACAAACAAGAGAGACAGAACTGGATTTAAGGACCCTGCTCATCACTAACTTCTGACTTTCCAGCTTTAATCTCCAGAAATACTGACCATTTTTGAAAAACCAATGTGAAATACAAAAGGGATTCGAGTGAGCCTATCTGGCACACAGTACATGATGTATTTTGCATTCCTTTTGACAAGATGGTCCCCCAGAAGTCCCAACCAACCTCCTCTTAGCAGCACCATATTTGTGCTGATACAAGCCACTAAGTTTTATACAGCCTGTAAGGTATGACTTAAACACATAAAGCACTCCAAGGAACTCTCATAAACCCATGTTTTTTCAAAGTGATATGTGACTGGCTAGTGCTGTCTAGCCTCTTATTTTATTCTCTGATATGTAGATAATCCTCATGAGTATTAAACTGCTCTAATCAAACATTCTTTTTCAAGGTTTATTTTCTTGTCTCTGTTCAGTTACCTTTCACAGATCACGTTTAAGCCTCTAAAATCACAATGGAGAAACTGGCCAAGGATTAACCAAGAAGAGAAACTTATTAAGTGTATACTGTTGGCCTTAAGAGTGAATTTGTTGTCTTGAAACACTGAAGTGAACACAGTCCAACTTAGCAGAAAACAACTGTTTTCTGGCAGATAGCATTAAGGTCTCTGAAGCTATTTTTCATGTGGTCAATTCACCAATTAAAACATGAGTACATCAACTCCTTTTATCTAATTCATGATTTAAGTCATCTACCCAGCCTCATTAAGCACTTCGTATATATCCAATCTTTACAACTCCTCTTCAGACAAAAATATCATCATACTAAGCAGGTAACAAAAGACTAATTACGAATGGATTATGTGACTCTCCTGTCTCAAGAATTCACAGAACATCAACAGCAAAGCCTTGAACTGACTTAAGGTCATTTCCATCTTGATCTACTTTAATCTCCATTACTATCTCACACCCATGCCCAATACCTCATAATAAGCTAAAAGTACAAAAAAAAGTCACACATATTACTGTTTCAAAGCAGAGCTGACAAGACTCTGTGGGGAACTCTGTATTTGTTGGAGATTTGTATTTCTTTAGGAAGTGAGACATTTAAATAATGTCCCTCACTAGAATTAATATGCAAGGTCATTAAGTGGGATTTGGATTCATAAGTCCCATTAATATCAAAGGAAGCTGAACAGCAAAATGGTCACACTTAGCTTCCTAAAGATATAAACAACAGAACTCTACCAAACTAATTAAAGAATTCCATTCCAGGCTGAATGTTCAGTCACTGGGACTCCCTTGGGGCAAAAGTATCCCAGCTGCTCCCAAACATAACAGGCATGTGCTATCTAAACTGCTACCAGACAAGTGCTGGAAATGGCTCCCATACAAATGCTACAGCTGAAGCCCTTAATTAACTGCACAAACATCAGAGAACTATAATATGGTCTGCCTGGTGTCAATAACAGAGGTCCAACACAAGAGAGGAAACTACGGATAGGCCAGGAGCAAGACAAAAGTCAAAAGTAATCTACGCCAATGCTATCGTGAAGACAAACACATGGCTGATACAATATGTATATGTAAAAAAGCCCTTGAACTCAAATTGAGCATAGTCCATGGAAACGCAAAAACATACCTTGTCCTCCTCATTCTCATACTAGGATTTCTGTGCTCCATTCTTATGCAGTATGGATGTGCTCTAGATATATACTGTTGAGTGTGCCAATGTCCTTTCCTTTTATCCAGTATATTCTAAGGACACACCAAACTTCACTACTAAACAAGCTGGAACATCCTCTCCACACAAAGTACCCAAAATATTCATTAAACTCATAAATACTTTTTCCCCCTGAACTATTTCGCACACTGCCTTTAACACTTTCAGTACATTGTCGCTATGGATCTTACATCTGAATCATGAACTAGGGTTAATTAGTGGAAAGAGTCACTCTAGTTTTAGTATTATGGAATATTCCAGAACACACAAATAATATAGCAGCAAGTGTGAAGTGCAGACTCGGATTCCAAGTGGATGAGCAACCAGAAATTGATCTGCATTACAGCAGGTGATACAATCTGCACCTGATACAAGATGAAAGCATGGTCAGGATGTCTCCATTCTGTATCTTGGCTTTACTTCTGCTCAGCTCTCTACTTTCAAGGATATTCTTTTCCAGTGTTAGGAAGAAAGCCATCACAGTGCTGCTCTTTAACAAATACTAAGCAAAGAACCTTTACCTAATTTGCACATCCTGCAGGTGAACTCCAGTCCAAGATGTGGCTCAGTGTGTTAACCTGGAGCCTCGCAGTAGCTTGTTATCAGAGAGTGAAGAGTCAGTTCAGGAACATCTCCCACCTTGCACGAGGTTGTGTGGCAGAGCCTTACCAAGGACCCCACAATAAAAGCTCTAATTCAAAACATCCAATAATAACGAGTGCACTGTTACTGCCAAGTCTAACGTTAAGAGCTTATTTCACCATAGCTACACCTGTGAAGGTATTGGCTTTATTTGTAACTATTAGACTTTACAGTGGGAAAAACACCCTAAATAAAGTAAGACATCATTTAGAACAATGGATGAAAAAGAGACAAAGGCAGGCATAGCTGTAAAGACACAGTAAGCAAGTGAAAAAGGAAGTAAAGCGGTAACAGCTAGCCAACTAGTAATTCATAGGGAACGATAATGGCACTTAAAACAGTGAGACTATACACCATATCAAAGATAGAGGCTCATAAATGGGAAGATGAAGAGCCAAGTGTTCTCCAGCCAGTGAGAAGTAAACATAAAATCTAATAGAGCTACTGAGAATTAGTCATCCAGCTGTTTCCAGCCTATGTTGGAAATACATGTGTCTGGCACTGGTCATGTCAGACCTGTGCTACACATTCCCCACTGACTTGAGCCTCTTGAGGACTACAGCTCATGGTATTTCAGCGTGGCAAAATAACAGCTCTTATATCCTCCCTATACCAGGACAGCTTGAATGAGGGTAATACTGTAGTAAAAAAATGATAGCTGTTCATAGTGGATATCTAGAACTACAGGACAGGCCAAACATCTAGAAAGACTCCTACAAACTCTTTTATAAAAACTCAATTATCTCTGACTGAAGCACTTCTGAATACATCTACATGACAGACTTCAAGCAGTCTCTTCCATGGACGAAATTGCCATGCTGAGGTGCTTTTTACCCCCATGCAATCTTTTAGCATCCACTGCATTATCTAATTAGGCAAGCCTGGGCATTTCACAGCTCAATGATATCAGCCTGTGTGAAACAATGTTGTTCTATTTTAAACAGTGCACTGGCTTGTTTCTTTTGATGATTCCCAATGGCTCTGTCAGAAGGGATAATAAATAATTTTGCCTATCTACTCACTCCGTAACAATCAGAATTTCCAAAACGAGATCTTACGCAGCTATACAAGCAAGGGCTGTGCCACCTCCCCCAATTTACAGGTGTACAAACAGAGGCAGGAAGAAGGAAGAAGGCTTAAACAGGATAATCTAGCATGTTAAAGGAAGAATTAGGCATAGAAACTGTATTATTTTAGTTCCTAGTCAGTGTCCTAACGATAGCAACTTTTCAGTTTCCAGTATATTTACTATTTTCAGTAAACAAAACCCCCTTTAGATTTAAAAGAAAACAAACACACTGAGAAGGATCATCACTTATATTAAATGATGTAATTTAGAAGGAAAACTCTTCAGACCATAAGACAGCTCTCCTTTCTAACTATGCCCATTTTAAAATATTTAACTATTCACGCCCATTTTAACACATTTCATTTATGTCCAGAGGCCAAGGGATCATCAGCAAGTTATTCACTGCTATCAGCATAGATACAGTACAAGTACGTACAAGCTAAAGAAATCACAGAGATTCTGCCCCCTCTCCTGTCTGCCTCACTTTTAATTCAATTTTTTCCTTTAATTTTACAAATACTGACAGCTCCACAGGATTCAACATTAATTGTTCTTACCTCAGCTGATATGGAGGTATCTTAGTAGCAGCATCAGGAGAATCCAAGGTTTCTGTATAACCAAAGGAAACAATAGGGCTTCAAAAAGAAACTCTTGAGTTCAAACATGGCAATACATCTGGTTAGAATCTCTGAACCAAAGATCCTAAAATCTACACCTACTCCAGCTGACAGAACAACAATCACGTCGGCTCCAAATTGACAAAGCTTTGCATAAATCTGCCAGGAGCCTGGGTGCCCAATGAGAAGGCATCAAGTACCATTTTTTCCCCCTTCATATGCACTTTGGCAGCACAGCTACTAAAACTGCAACAGTATGTGAGAGGTTTGCAGGGCTGCTGTGCAAGAATAACACACAATTAATGAAACAACTCATGGAACATCCGATGAAAAGCCCGTATTAGGACAGCAACAGGTACAAACTACCACAGAATGCTGTAACTATGCATGGATGAAAAAAAAATTGAATTAATTGAAAGTATCACAGTTATAATGATGTAAGTTAAGGGTCTTGCTGACGAGAGCTCAAGGTTCAGTACCAAAAAACACTTCAAGCCTTAACCACCCTTGCAAAATCGGTGGATGCCGAAATGTACCTAAGCTCATATTCCCTTAAAAGATTAACTCGTTATATTGATCGTTATTTCCATTATACAGCAAGGATTCAAGAGATCATTGAATCCAGTAATACAAAACTCCTAGCTTTTAAAACAGATTCCCGAATATATGCCAGCAGTAAAAACTGTACTGTTTTTTTTTTCCTACGATGATTTAGGGGACGGAGGGGGCCATTACAGGAAAAGACAGCCCCTCCAAAACACACACGGAACCTGACAGCTGCTGATACCCGTATCAGCCTCGCAAGAGCCACGAAGGAGATGCAGGAGGTGGGGAAGGCGGACACTCTCCGCAACCGGCAGCAGGTGCCACGGCCTCTCCCAGCCGGGCATTTTGAACGGCCCGAGGCGCTCCGGTCCCTCCCTGCGCTGGAGGCTCAGCGGAACAAGTTTGTTGAGGTTTCCCGGTCCCCGCCGTTACAAAACCTCTCCATCCTCCGGAGGCTCCTGCCCCGCTCCGCTGCCCCCTCATCCCTTACCGATGGCCCAGGTGCAGCTCTCTTTGATGGCCCTGTGCTTGCTCCCCGACGCCTCCTTCTGCAGCTTTCGCAGGATTTCTTCCATCTTGCCTCCCTCGGGATCCTCGCCTGGCCGCGGGGGAAGGGGAGCAGGCGCCGAGGAAGAGGAGCAGGAGGAGGTGCCGCGGCAGCGCCTACGCGGGAGCGGTGCGCGGCAACCCGCTGCCGCCCCGCCGCCGCTGATGAATCACGCCGAGCTCCATGGCGGGGACACGTCAGTTGTTGCTGCTGCGGAGTCCCTCCTCCTCCTCCTTCTCCTCCTCTCCCAGCCCGGCCAGGCCCCGGTGGCGCAGCGGGGCTGGGGCCGAGCCTGGCCCTGCCCGAGGGACCGCAGAGACTCCCTTCCCGGCGCGGGGGACGGAGAACCCGCGGAGCGGGGATGGCGCGGCCAGAGCCGGACCCTGCGGNGCTCCCCAGCCCGGCTCCGTTCCCGGCGGCGCTGTCGCAGCGCGGCCCTTCCATCCCGCAGCGTCCTGTGGAGCCGCGGGCGCTGCCGCGCCGGGACGGGCAGAGGGAGCCAGGCCTGCACCGTGTGCCGGCAATCCTTAGCCCCTGGAATGACTGGGGTCAAATACATGGCTCTGAGCGCGGCGGGATCTGCTCTCCCGTTGGCAAGTGCACAAGGTCATAACTCAACCTGCTTTCCTGTTCCTTGGAAAGAACACGCGCCTCTGTGTGCCCGCAACAACCCACCTCCCAGGAGAGGGAACACCCTCTCCGCTCAGACCTTCCTCTGCACCCTCGGAGTGTTTTCTACCCACCAAACCTGCTGCCTTCTTCCGTTTGTGGTTTCCCTGCCTTATCTCTAGTTTATACACTACTTGCCCTTTTTGTGACTGCATTGGTTAATCGAGTGTTACGCGTAATGTTGTCTTCTTGCAGAATCTCTCTAAAAAGATTCAAGAGGACAAGCACTCATGGAAAAGACAACAGATAAGAAAGGCATTCCAGGTAGCAGCTGGCAGTATTAGCAGTTATGTGTCCCTACTGCTAATTGGAAGAGTGCCAATTGTGAATTACCAAACAGAATATTGGCACCTAGTGAATCAGCCACAGCATTTCCCATAGGATGTAGTGCTTTCAAAGGCTGTCCCTTATCCAAATGCTTACACGGGCTCATCCAGTGTTCAGAAGTATAATGAATGCATAAGCTATAGTTGCATTTTAAGGCCAGAATATAAAACTCCTGTCTGAAGAAAATTATTTAGAATGATGCCAGAAAGGGATAGAGGTGGATAGGGAATGCCTGTTGCTACAATACTAAGGATTAAAAAAACCCAAACAACAACAATAAAACCACAAACCACCAAATAAGCAATCCCCTTAAAAAAACAAACCAGGAAGTAAAACAAAATACCTAACCTCTAGGAGAAATGCCATTAAGCTTTCAATTTCAGGGCATAAACTAACCTCTAAGAAACTCAAAGTCCTTTCCCAAAATTTTTTATCTATGACCGTGCTCTGCTACCTTCCTTGGAACAAAAAAACCTGCTAATGGCTAGGGACTAGGATTGTCAAGGCACTATGATGCTATAAATCAAGGCACAGGTTGAAGTGATGATGAATTATGTGCCCACCTATGTCCTTCCTCTTTATCCTGTGTTGTGCTTAGTGCAAAGGAGCATGAGAGTCTGTTTCTGTCTTTTCAAGGCTTTGGTTTTGTTTTTCCTGGGGGAAAACCAAAAAGGACTATGATGGTGTTTGAGGTATTTTTAATGTAGAAACAATGTAGCAGAGTTCATTTGGACTTCTGAAATGCTAAAAGATAAATATGTATCTATAAGTAGTAAATAATTAATTGCTTATTTTCAGGGCACCACTGATGAAACTGAATTAATTTTTAATTTCAGATTATTTTCTAGCTATATGCATCATCAACTCACTAGTTCATTTCTCTATGGTCTCTGCAAGAAGCCCTTTGTAGCTGGAATCTTCATCAGAGCTAGAGTGTTCTCATAGATGCTTGATGTCACTGAACCAAGATTTGAATTTATTTGTGCTTCATTCACTGTCCAATGTCTTCAAGCAAAATGGATTCTGTGCTGCTAAATAGTTTTGCTCTGTAGTTATGTCATCAGACTGAGAGAAAGAAAGGTCATGTTCAGGCTCTCTAGGGCATCTTAATGTCTGCCAGTAAGATTATCAGATGGCAAAACAAGTAAGCCATGATGACTCTTCCTGAGCATCTCAGAGTACCATGAGCCAGCCTGTTAACACTTCTCATGTGAGGCCCTCCATTTCGATATGAACAGGAGTCCATCAGTCCTCGAGTCTGTTGTCTATAATAATCACATAAATATGCAGTAACCACGTCCTGCTGGAAGTCAGTCACTGAATATTCTTTGCTTAGGGAGCAGGTCATGTTTAAACATGCACTTTGGACTCCCCTTCAAGGCAAGCAGCTTAGAATGTCACAATATCTGGAAGTCCAGGTACAGAGTAGGGATGACGGTGAAGAAATCTTCTGTCTTCTACCGGGAAGAGACAACTAAGCTTTCTATAGTCACTCTTACAGCTCCTAAGTCCTTCTTGCCTTGTCCTGGCTGTTGAAAGCCAGCAGCCTTCTACAGCAATAGAGGCTACCTAGGAGTCAGTTCTGATAGTTCCCTGCACAGCTGAAAACTTGTCCAACTGCAAGTCAGAAGGCTCCTATGCAGATCTGGTATCTGCAGGATGCAGTGGCACCACTAATATGCAGTGGCAGATACAGAGTGTGCTTTTGTAACTCTCACCTGGCAGTGCTACTGATCTTTTGTGAATGCCAGTTATATCCTGGGATACCCCTCAGAGCTCTGAACACAGCTCAGAAGTGTGTAAGCAAAGCCAAACTATGCAAAATACCCAGAGTAACAGAGTTGTATTAGTGCAATTCTCTGTCTAGGCTAGTAAACAGCATTCACGTGACTTCAGAGATATCCATGCTGTGATGTGTCTGCTCCTTCCAGTAGCCAAGGAAGGCAATGTGGTCCTAGTTTAAATCTCTTCTGATAGCATATAGCCATATTGCACACACCTGTCCTGACGTCCTAGTCTCTGAGGTCCTAAGAAAGAACTAAAATATACAGTGGAAAAGTGTGAGACAAAGGCATGTTAGACTGTGAGATAATCACATATATTTTCTATTAGTCATTATCACCCAGGTATTACCTATGCTTTGGCCACTTTAGCAATATGCTTGGTGACTATCTCATTGTATGTTGCAGATGCTGCAAAGTGTGAACCAAAGAGCTGGGCTGTGTCCCTGAGAACTTCCTTCAAATTTAGTTACAAAATACTAAGAAATTCCCTGTAATGGCAGCAAAACCACTTGGTTCCATGGCTGGAAAATGATGCTTTAGCCAGAGTTCTCCAAATTAGTCTTCCCAGAAGCTCCCCTATGGTTGGACTGACCAAATTTTCAGAAGAAGCTTGGGCTCAGTTTTGCTCAGGAAGCTCTGTACATGTGACTCTCCTTATATAGAACAAATTGCTCAAAAATTTGAAGTGAAGGGTCTGTAGCTGGAACATGGGCTAACCAGCACCTTTGTGACACCTCATACCAGACGGAGGTACCCTTCCTTCCCTCTACCAGGGGGCAACAAGACTCAGACAAGCTAGACCCTTGTCAGGATTTGTTTTCAGTTTTGGTTGTCTGGACTGTAAGCACACTGTTGATGATATGTGGCATCTGCCATTATTTGCCTGACTGCAGTGAGTTATCAGAGGCTATCTGAGGGCTCAGTGAAGTCCTTCCTGAGCTGGTGCTGCTTTCTGCACCTCCCACAGCATGACCTTTCTGAACAAAAGCAATGAACTGCAAAGCACATTGAGCACAGGTGCTGCTGAGTGTAGGGGTTACAAGTTAGTGAGAAAAACCCTCTGGAGTGGAAGCTGTGAATAAAGCTAGCATATATTCAGCATTGTCTTTTCAACACAGCCTCATGTCATTTATTCTGTAAAGAACACTTGAAGCAAATGTAAAATCTTGAGATCCATGCCAGAGTAGAAATACAAGACAAGACTTTCTGGCCTTGTTGAGATATAGTTTCTGCAAAGACAGATGAAAAGCAAAAATCCCCACAACTGCTTTCAATTTACCATAATCTTCTCATCTCCCTGCAGAGTTGCATAGGCAGTTGAAGAAGGTCTCAGAAACACAGAACAGCTATTCTGGGTTGTGTCAAAGTCCTGTTTACCCAGTAGCATATTTCTGACAAAAGTTAGGTCCAGATTTTACTTCTGGGAATGTATGTGCATAATTCCTTTAAAATATTTTCTGTGCTTTTGACCTGCACAACCATCCTGTGGCAGTGAGTTCCACAGCTGAGTTGCAGTCAAACAAAAACCCCACTTTTGTGTACAGTTAGAGCTTCTTTTTACTTAGGTTTTTTATGCTACCTGCCTTTTGTGCTGTGGGAAGCATCGCATAAGCATTCCCTATTTTCTCCCCACAATTCACAATTCTTTATACACTGAGCATGTCCTCCCTTAGCTGATTTTATTCCAGTCTACAGCAGACTATTCTATTTAATCTTTCTTCCTAAATGATCTTTGGCCATACTGATTGCTGTTCTTTGTACTACCCCAAAATACAGTTGGGTCCCCTATAACGCAGACCCGCGGTCTTATTTGGGACCCGCACAGCCCTACTTCCACGTTGAATGGTGGCTGCACCGCCACAGCGGCTGCCACCGCGACCAGCCCCTGTGCCGCCCCTACTGCCCATGCAGCGCCTGCTGCTGCCCGCCCCCACACCGCCGCCCGTTCTGCCACCTGGGCGGCCGCCGCCATGGCAGCAGGTTGCGCATGCGCAGTTGCAAAACAGGTCTCCTACATCGCTAAAAAGTCATGCTGCTAAGATCTGAAGCTGCAATATGGGGGGCGTGAAGTGCAAGAGGGCCGACTGTACAAGAGTTTGTGAAGAAGGATGGAAGAAGGCAGCATAAAGATTTGAACTATAAAAGCTCTCTTTTTCTATCGGACTCTACTAAAAAGGCTTCAAGGGGAAAAGAAATTATAAGTGGAGTTAATAGCACAAGAGTTATAAGTCATCCAGAAAACTAAACTTCAGAGGACTCCTTGTGCCCCACTTTTCTCCCTGTAATTCAGAGGATTCCCCTAGTCTTAATCTATAAAAACAAAGTTGAAAGTGTAACAGTAGTCCATTCAAAAGCTGAATAAAAAAGTCAGGATTGTACCATGTGGCCATCATACATTTGGAATACGCAAAATGGGCAAAACCAAACTCTTAAGCTGTCTCTGAAAAGCAACTGAACCAATAGCTTTTCATGTAGCTGTATGAAATGTAGGCGCATTATACATATTTGTGTCCATAGCCTGCTTTGAAATCTGTTAAGGCCTTTGAGGAAAAGGTGTTTCTCATTATGAGGAAAGAAGGATATCATAGCAACTACAGCTGTCAGAGGCTTCTGTTGCAAAGTTCAGAAAGGTTGGCAAGGCCTAACTAAATATATCTCTACTGGCCAGAAATGGATTGTGATTTGCATAGACTGGTGTTCGGTATACAAATACGTGGGTTGAAGTGCTAGAAATGCTCCTAGAAAAGCTAAGAAGTGTATAAATTCTCAACCTACTATGTGCTTTTTGGAATAGACAAATAGATTTTCATGCACTATTAAAATTTTTAATGTATGACTGCTCTCCGACAAATCCCTGAATTTATTAAGTATAGTGCAAAGTAGAGAAAAACACAAAAGGACAGGTTAAACAGAAATTTAATAGCGTTAACTTTGAGATTATGTTCTGCCACAGGTAGAATCAATCTAAAATAAATTCCTTGGTTTCAGGAGAATACTCCTGGTTTTACAATAAAATAGTGGTAACATTCAATTCAGAGCCTTCTTTTTTATGCATTCATATAAAGATTAAACATGAGAGGGGAAAAAAAAATCTCCTTTTTATTCTCCATACTGCCCCCCAAACCTCTGAATTGTAGTTTGTTATTAAATGGTTCTTATTTTGCCAACATTAAAAACCAACTAAGACTTAAAAGATAAAATATTCTGAATTAAGAGAGCTAATTGGCTTTGCAATATTGTTTAGTTCTTATTTAGTGTGCGTTTTCCTCACACTAATAACTGGGAACTTACTTCAAGGAAAGTAAGACCTGATCTCCAAAAGCTCTTCCAAAGGGAGTCAGAATGTGTTACTGCCCATCTGCTCTTGTTTTTGCAGACACTACTTTTCATTTTAAAGGTATCACAGACTCAATTAAGTTGGAAAAGTCTATCAATTACTTATACATGTGCCTCTCTCATCTGACTGGGCACAGGACTGGGTTACTGAATTTAACACTTAAGTTGAAAATTAGTCGTAAAGTTGACCTGTAAGTAGACTTGTGGTGTAGTCACATGCTTGGAAGCTTTCTTGGAATGTTCTTCAACAGTCCAATTTGCTATAAACTGATTGATTAACTTGCACATTGAGTGGTGTCCTTTTGTATTTCACTACTAGCATTAACCAACACCCAATCAATGCTCAGGTTGTTATTGTCATATAATTTCTGGATATATAATCAGAGGGAGTAGAGCATTCAGCTTCCCACTTGCTAGGAGTAGATAGTAGTAATTGCTTCTAAGTCATGATCTGAAAATCCAGTGCTAAGTGGATATTGAACCACACAAAAGCACTTATTTCAGCAATAGTCACATGAGCACACAACCTTGTACGCCTGAGGGAGAGCGCTGTTACCCAAACGCATTGCTTTTAAGTCTTTTGAAAATTGCTCTTGTATTAAATGGAGAATCTAGAAGAATTTTGTTTCCCAAAATTTATTTTGAAAAGAGATTTCAAAGAATGGCATTTTAGAGTTCTGTGTTCGATTAGTAGCTCCCAGATCAAATATACTCAGTCGATAAATTAAAATCCTTCAGGGAAAACTGATCTAATAACCAAGATTACAGATTCATCTGGTTTCTAGTAATAAAACTGTACTCCTTGCTATTTTCTCTTGTGAGATTTTTAGAATTATGGTCCTTTAAAGAACAACAACTATATTTAGGGACACAGTGTGAATGTATTTTGTTGGCTTGATGTCAAATATTTCTAGTAGAACTCTTGCTTTCTGTACTACTGTAAGCCTCACTGATTTCAGCAGTACATGATTGGTTCTATGCAACTTTTCCTGCTCATATTTTATTGACACAATTGCAACCAGCAGAACTCTGTGATTTCAGGTCTCACTCATATGAAACGAGAGCAGCTTTTCTACCATATTGCTTTACTTTTGCAGTGTGCTCTCTCACATCTGATCCGTTCTAACTGATAAATCTGGTCATGTTACTGAACATGTGTAGGCTTACCTTCTGATACATGTACAGATTTGGACAATTTTTCAACAGTGCAGCAGAAAGCATAACTCTGATCATAAGCCACTTTTACATTTTGTTTTAATTCTTCATGACAACAAACAAGGACAGTACATATTCTCAAGGAAAGGTTATCAGATTGTATTAACATTTGCAAAGCGTTATCTCCACTCTTTTGTCTGGAAGTAGTGAAACTAATCAGATTGAAATGCAAAGCAATCACCCCTGTTCCCATCCAGATGGAAGATTTCAGCCCTAGTTAGTATTTGGCAAAGTGAATGAAATTGAGATTGCACTGTGGCAGTTGCCAGGTAAACTTGAGACAGACCCACCTATAATGCCAGCCAACTTCATAAATGGCATATATATATTACAGATACACTATTGATTTCATGTAGTCACATATCATTAGTAATGAGAAAATTGTTCATTTAATTTACTGTGCCTTTTCTGATCTTTGTGGAAGTTGAAAACATTATCTTCTTAAATATCAAGGGTCTAACTTGAATAATTTCTTAATTTGTGAACACATTAGTTTAATAGTTGCTCGTGCCAAGGGTAAACTGATCTTTATGGTGCAAAAGAACAGAGAATCATTGACTCATTAACAAACAGAGATGTAGCTGTCAGAATGAGACAATTTAGTAATGTTGCTTAAGGATACATGAAGGGAAGTTGTAGCCAGCTGGGTGTCAGTCTCTTCTCTCTGGCTACCAGTGATAGAACAAGAGGACACAGTCTTAAACTGCGTCAGGGGAGATTTAGACTTGACATTAGGCGGAACTTTTTCACAGAGAGGGTGATCTCTCAGTGGAATGGGCTGCCCAAGGAGGTGGTGGAGTCACCGTCCCTAGAGGTGTTTAAGAAAAGGTTGGATGAAGTTCTTGGTGACATGACCTAGATATTAGGGTAGTGTGTTATAGGTAGGATGATGTGTTGGTAGTAGGATGGCAACAGGTCAGTTTAGGTAACAGGTTTGACTAGATTAGATTAGGTAACGGGTGATAGGTTGGACTTGATGATCTCTATGGTCTTTTCCAACCTTACTGATTCTACTGATTCTGATTTAGAAATACAAAGTATGTGTACATAATTATCCTTTGTTTAAATTAAACTCTGAAGTTCCATTTGTTGCATTTAGCCGTGTGCAAAATGTTGTGAGCTAATTAACTCTTACTGGTCACAGAATGAAGACACACCTTCCTGCCAGCACTGTTACAGGCTTTCCCTTCAGAAGCAGAAGCAAATATTGCAGCTACCACAACCCTTCTCAATACATAAGTTGACATACCTCACATACAGTTATTGGATGCTTGATCCTCTGAGGAGGGCAGCAGCAATTCCTGTATTCTCTTTCTTCCTATGAGCTATTCCTATAAACTGAGTATTTGCAAGACTGTGACTTGATACAAATCTTTCAGTGTCACAGAAGATGGTCCCGCAGTGTTAAACCAGCAGAAGAGTAGGCCTAATTTTTTGTGCTGAAGTATATACATACACTACAATTCAGAGTCTTTTTTCATAACTCAAGGAGAAAATCAAATGCCTGGATGCTAATTAAATTTTATTAACATAATTAACTTAAAATGAAATTCAAGGAATGGATATAGTCCTTGTTAATCCTTTCATTAAAGATCTTTCCCATTATGCTCACAATGAATTCATTTCTACAGGAATTTGCATTGCACAGAAGAATACAACACATTAGATTAGTTTCATTTCTTAAGGGAAACCCCTTAAATGTGCATTACAGTGATTTATGATATGTTGTATGGATGGTTGATGTATTTTGTCTTTGTGCTTAACAATGCAGCAAGGATACCATATAACAACCTGCATATCAATACAAAGATTTGTCACTGAGTACAAAATATACACTTGCTATGGATGATGCATCTTTATTGACACCTGCATGTGCTGAGTCTCTTTTCCCCTCTTAATAATTTTCCACATTAATGTATTCATGTGAATGCTTTCTGATAGTGGTTCCCTAGCAAACTAGCTGCATATATTTTCCAAATTCTCCCATGGCCAGAAATCCAGAGTCTTCACATTTATGTTTGTTGACTTTTTCTTTGTTGAACATGGCACTGGGACATATTTTCAGTGAGTGCTTCCATGCTTCTCAGGTATTTCACAGCCTTACTGTGAAAGTTACCCACAAAAGCCCTTTTGTTACCCTTTTGTTACCCACAAAAGCCATTTATTGCCTCATGCATTCCTCCACCATGGACATTATCCCTTCAATAATTCATACCTTACTGTGTGAGATACAAACAATATCCAAAAATTACTTAGCTCTCATCATTTCATATAAGTACAGTGGAGTCTTGTGGAGTCAGGTCTGCTTCAAAAAAACTCCAGCTCAGCAGGAAATTTGCCATGTTGTGTGTAAACTGTTTTCCTTGTGATTTGTGTCTGAATCATGAGAAAGAACATCTTCAGCGCAAGCTGCATTGCTGGCGGAGCATATACAGGCAGTTAAATCAATTTTATCTCCTTGATGCGCTTGTGATTTGTTCTTTTTGTTTGGTTGGTGTGGGGGTTTTTTCTCTTTACAATCATTAGCAGAGCAGATGGCAAAGCCTTAGCTTGATATAACATGTCCATAAAATAAGCAAAGCCGTCAGCAAGCCCTCTCTCCAGCAGGCCTATTTTACTTTTACAAGGATTCTTCTTCCACTGGAATGAACCTAAAAGTATGTATATGAGTTTAGGAAGAAACAAATAGCTCTATGAACAGCAAAATTTAGCAATTCTGAGGTTCTCTCTTAGCTCACTGTAAAGCTTCTACTTTAGGGGAGGAAAGTAATACTCTAAGATTCTCTCCTCCACGAGGCAATGTGTTTTGGCATTCCTCAGTTTTGCTGTTTCTGGTCTTCTGTCACTAAAAGGTGTTTTGGGGAAGGAGGGAGTGGGAGGAAGCTGGCAAAGTCATGGAGGCATCAGCCCTGCATGAGTTCATGGCTTGATAAAGCAAATCACATAGTTAAGTGCACTCGCATTAAGTTCTTTTCACAAAGTTCCAAAAGAAAAAAAAAACCCAACAACTTTGATTTTTGCTCTTAATGAATTCAAGCTAATTCCTAAATATCTTTGGAAACTGCAACTTCAGAAGCTATTTCTGCTGTTGTTTCTGCTGCCATGAGTGCCCAGTGTGAGCCAACATATACAACCCTCTACAGACAGACAATTAAGTCAAGCTTTACCCTAAAACATTGTGTGAACAGAAAACACAGGTAAACCAAACGTTCTTGTTGCTTGTTTCTTAGCTAAAGAAATTATGGCATGGACTGATTAAAAGATTTGCCAAAGGCCACATGCAAAGTCTGAGGAGGAGGTATGCCTGAGGCAGAGTTGTAAACAGAAAACTGCTCCTGAGCTACAGTTCAGTGCATTTACCACTGTTCATCCTTCCTTTTCAGAGTACTACCAAGTAGGAGCATATTATTCAAAGCTGCTGACAAGTCTGACTAACTGTTTTTCTAACAAATGAAGGAGTGGCAGTTGGCAAAAGGTGATATGTAATAGCACTGGCCAGCAAAGATTGTAACTGCCTGTGCCATGCATTGTACCTGTTATATATTTTATGTTTAAATGATCCTTTAGAGAAGCACAAACAAGAATACAAAGAAATCTGACAGTTGCTTATAATTTAAAATACTCATTATATTTTTTGGGCCAGCCATCTCTTGGCAAAGTAAGTTCTTTTATTTATAGGCAGGGGTTGCTCATGATTTGCATGCTAATGCATTCACATCTGCAAAGCCTATAAATTAGTCTCCAGCTCATTACAGCAATGTCATGGTTCTACTTGCCAGTATGTAATCTGATCCCAAATGTTTCAGATGTCCACAAAATAAAAACAGCCTGAGGGAAGAGCTTCACTCTTTTAGTATTAGCAAACCAAAAAATATCTTCCTCCCCTGCAAATAACATAAAATGACTGGATGGGAAGAAACTGCTAAGTGTTTAAAAAAGCTGAGCCCCAAGGCGTATCACTCAGGAAGCTGTTGCTATGTTTTTAGGCACTTATGCCAAAAGAATGCATTTATAGCAGCTTTTTGAAGGGTTCCAAAGAAAAATATCTTTGTAGAAGATAAAGTCACTTGACCGTGCATTCTGATTTTATCCTAATGTGTCATACATGAGCACTCACATTGTTCTTACTCTTTCAATTCTGGTTGTACATAACTATCTGAAACAGATGTGTTCTCCTTTTTATTTTGGTGAACCTTATAAAGGCAGTTCCTACTTTCAGGTAGTTAGGAGTTTACAATGACATCAATTACACACACTGCCCAAACTTGTTTCTGCATTACCCTACAGCTTGCCTCCTCTGGCCTTTCCATTTCTTCCTCCCAACCTCTCCACCTACTCTTCCTTGGCTGTAGTGCACAGAGACCTCTCTTCTTCACTGACCTACTGCTATAGGTAAATGATTGTGCAAATGGGAAGGCCTGAAAAGCAGAACTTCAGCTCAGACTTCAGAGTGGTAGGGGGCACAGCACAGGTCATTGCACAGGTGTGATGATGGATTCAGGATCCCCATGTACCTGCATGCAGGAGGTGCAGCAGTACATTACATTTCTTTATTGAATTTTGGTTGATAATAGTAACTGGTTATGTATATATTTATTTACCCATAACTCCCGTGTTTGTCACAGTAGGTGGGAGAGAAGCAGAAAAACAGGGCTCTGCCTAAGTCATAACCCAAAAGAAGCTTTGCTGAGAATACAGCTCACACTGCTCTGCAGGGTAGCCCAATGCATAATGCAGGTGATAAGCATCATTTTGCTGTTATCTCCACGTTGTGGGCCTCATATTACCATGAATGACAATATTGACTAGGATGTATTTAAATGGGGCTGTAGGTAAAGATATGTAAAGACTTTGCCATTTAATTTTCTAGTCTTTTCCATACTCTCATGAGAAAGAGAAAATGCAGTACATCAAAATAAAGGCTTGTTTAGAGCAGACATACAAATATAGAAAAAATGGTGTTACTTCTAAGTCCGGGATTTTGACCTCACTTCTGTTTGATTGTACTTTTGACCTTGGAAAGAATTGCACAAGGTAGGGAGCCCGGGGAAGATTTATACATCTGTGCTGCATATCCCACTACATGAGTGGCCGGTGCCCATGCGTGAGCCATATACGTAGCCCTGTCACCTCTGCAACTGGCAGACAGTTGACAGCTAAGAGCTGGGCACAGAGTGAGTGTTCTCCCTGAAATCTGTAGCTCTAGCACACGTTTAAAGCAACCTTCCTTCCTGCTCATGTTGGGAATGAGGCTGTTAAGTTCATTGTATATTGCTGTGTGCAATGAACTTCTTGCAGACGGTCTCTGGAGCTGTCATTGCTGGATTAGGGCCACTGCCCTCATTCAGGCTGCTCTGAATGCTGCAGCCTGGGGATGGCAGCAGGCACTGATCTGAGTACCTCTCCTCCTCACATCTGCCTCACTCAGAAACTGAAGACCATTTGGGGCTGCTGAGGTGCCAGGCCCTGCATATCCCACAGAGAGCGAGTTAGCTCTGGCTGGGCGTGGAGCTGCCCTTTTAGGCTGAGTCTCTGCATTGGCCCTTCATATCAACTGCTGGACTCCTCCTGCCTTTTATCAGGCTGTACCAAGCTTCCTTTTGCTTTCTACTGAGTTCCGAGGAATTATTTCTTCACAAATGGTAGGGAAAAATAAAAGAAAAATAGAAAGACTGGGAACAGCCATGCTGAAAAGACAGTTTAAAAACGTACAGTTTCCTCTGTGTGTATTTAGCAGTTTCCATCTTTGCCATATGTTCTTTTCCTCATCAATTTGCCTTTTAGATTGTTCTTTAACACTTGCATGTTTTCTTGCTTCCACAACAGAAGGGGAATTGATCTTTCATTTGTTCCGCAAATATTCCTTATTGTCCTAGGTTTTATTACCCCATCTGTTATTGCGTGATCAATTAAAGTCTCTTGTGGTCTCACTTTTCCAACTGATCACACCATACTACAGACTATATTTCAGTTTAATTGCTATCTATTGTATGCTGTGTAAACTACAAAGAGAGCAGCAAAAAGACAAGGATGTTTTTCCCTTGTCTACCATTCTTCTCTTTCTCTGTAAGCACATATCGTCAGTGCTTACTTCGTATCGATGACAGCATTTAAAGTAAATCCCTCATCTCCACTCTTTCCTACATTAATCCAATCCAATGTTTCTATCTGAGTATTTACTACTACAAGGGACAAAAGTATATACAGAATAAGCTCACCAACATTTGAGGGAAACAGGTAGATAGTATCACACTTCAAGAGGTAAACCTCTTCCCTGAAACACCCTTGCCAAAATGAAAATGTCTCCCTCAAGCAGTGCTTCCCTGTTCTCCTGCATCTTTTTCCCAGCCCTTTCTTTCTGCTCTCAACTTTTAATCTTGGTCATATATGATTATGTTAACACTGTCTCTGCATATAATTTTAAAATCACTTTTTTCTCCCGTATATTTTGACATTTACAACACTATCTCCTACAAAGTCCTGTTTCACCTTCCTGCACTCAGCTCTGTCTATCACAGCAAGATGTTCAAGAATGACATGTTTTTAAAATTAAGAGGTATAGCACTGTTTCTGCAAGGGGAAGCTAACCCTGCAAGTGTGATTAAGCTGATGTGAACAAAGTGAATTGACTGCAGCAGGACAAATAGATGGAAATTTCTCCTATCTGTCCAGCACAATGGGATAGAAGACTCAGAATTATAACTATTTATAACTATTGCTTTTCATAGTCATAGAGCAAAGTGGGTTATTGCCAGGGAGAAACACAGAGGCAGCTCCTGGTGGAACAAGGCTTGGGAGAGATTGTGTTGGAAGAAGCACCACTGATTTGCCCCTGAAAATAATGACTCAAAGTATTGACGTTCATGCATGCTCTGTTAATCCAGTGTCACATCCACATGTGCTGCTAATTTAGAGCTGTGGTCCCTCATTTGACCAGATTGTCTCCTGGAAATCAGGCCTCAGTGGACTGAGCTGTTGGGTGAGTCATTTATAAAAGCTAAGCAGGGGCTTTAATGTAGAGCTGTGCAATGAAATGTCTACAGGGCAGTGGAGATCAAATTTATCCCAAAACCTCCTGATGCCACTGCTAGGAACCAAGATATTGTTTTACAAGGGCTACCTGTGCTAATACTGTGATGATCTTCTACAGTGCTGTGTGGGCAGCTCTGAGATGTACCTGGCTTTTACAGGGAGGAAGGAAAAACAGAGACAGGAAATATTGATGCAAGTAAAAGCAAATATTGCATTTGGAAAGGAAAACTGTGTATCAAGGCAGTTTTCCCATGGTATTTGGATTAAAAACACTCAATATAACTCCGACCTCAAAACTACTGAGTAAAATATATATACATAATCTCAGTACAGCAGTACTGTATGAAACTTTATGCTCTGTATGAATTCCTCTTTAGGTCCCTGACCTGCAGTTTCAGGGGAATAAGCACCTAAATGTCATAGAATTGTTCAGGTTGGAAAAGACCTGTAAGATCAAGTCCAACCAACCAACGAACCAAGTCTACTACTAGACCATGTCCCCAAGTGCCACATACACAAGTATTTTAAGTACCTCCAGGAATGGTGACTCAACCACTTCCCTGGGCAGCCAGTTCCAGTGCTTGACAACCCTTTCAGTGAAGATATTTTTCCCAATATCCAATCTAAACCAACCCCCACCTTGCTACAACCTCCTTTCATGTAGTTGTAGAGAGTGATAAGTTCCTTCCTGAGCCTTCTCTTCTCCAGGCTAAACAACCTCAGCTCGCTCAGACCCTACTCATAAGACTTGTGCTCCAGACACTTAGTTCCACTGCGCTTCTCTGGACATGCTTCTCCAGAACATCAATGTCTTTCTTGCAGTGATGGGCCCAAAACTGAACACAGGATCTGGGGTGTGGCCTCGCCAGTGCCGAATACTCGGGGATGGTCAGTTCCCGACTCCTGCTGGCCACACTTTCACCAACACCAGCCGAGATGCCATTTGCCTTCTTGGCCACCTGTCTCGTTGGTGCCGGAGCAGACATAAGGACAGCTGGAAGGGCCCCGCCGAGCTGTTCGGGAGGCTCCGCGGTGCCGGGCGGAGAGTCCCGGGACAAGACAAACCCCTTTGCAGGGATCACATCCCTCCTGCTTCCAAGTTTTCCCGAAGTGTCTCCTGCCCTCTGGCGGCAGAGGCACCGCCGACCTCGGACGGTTTAAAAGTGTCACGGAAGTAGAAATCTCTGGTCTCAATGAGAGCTGCAGACTTAACACCTGTACTCAGCAAGGTGGGAAAAACTACTTCTAGTTTTGTGTCTGATATTGTACGAATAATGATATTTTTCCGAGGCACATCTGCTCTTGACCTTATCAGATGTGATTAGGCAAGTCAGAATAAATACAAATATACTCTCTGCAAGAATTAGTAAGCCTTTCCCATTCTTCTGAATAAACACAAGTATATCTTAAAAGAAAACAAAGTGAAAAAAACAGTGAAACCCGACAGCGCCTTGTGCATAAATATATCCCGTACCTTGGGTTCTCTTCGAGTGGTGGTTCAAAAAGAAGTAACAGCAACTCCAGGAATAATGTTCACATGCTGCACCGAGCTCTCATTCCTGAAGGAATTGTTCCAGTGTTAGCCTGCCAGTTGCTAGCGCTTTATAACATCACACATGAAGATGGTTAGTTTGCAACCCTGGAAAGAGACTTATGGACAAAACCAAAATCAATATGGAGGTCAAGGAGGGATTCTGCCATTTCCTTTAATAGAAATGGAATTTCACCCAGTCCAACTACAGGACAATAGAGAGTCCTCTGCACAACTGAGGTGTAGAAAATTGGAGTTAGTGAGCACACATGCAGCTTTATGACTGTCTATATGGCAACCATAGGCACCGTGTACACAGAAGGAGGACTCCTTACTGTCCTTTTATTTCTAATATTTTAGGTCATCTCAGGCTGATGGAGTTACACAAGGTGTCTTGCTGGAACGAGAAAGTGTTAGTCACACCTCTGCAGGGCAAACTGTCACCCTAGTATTTTCACAAGGCTTTTGAAGCTGCCTCAACAGCACATCAATTGCAGAGAGCTAGCTTATTTCATCTATGCCAGCCCCAGATGAGTTTCTAATGTAAACTGAGTTCAACCAAGGGCTACTGATAAGAGCTGGTCAGAAAAATTGTTTTCTTACAAATTCAGATAATGTCAGCTTTTGAGCTAACATGAGGAAATTGAAGTTTGATCCGGAAATACTGATGATGTGGTTGTTGTGGGCTATACTAAGTATGTCACATCCCTATCCTGTTTTATGGTTTGAATGACTACCTGTTTAGATGATATTAATTAGCTATTTATGGCTGTGATGCCTGAAGAAAGATTAAGTAGAATTGGGGCGCTTGGACATGTAGGAAAGTGAGCATAAGACACTGCTCAAGGACAACACCCATGAATTAAAAAATAATTGGATTTACAACAGGTATTCAGTCTGTGGACATTGGGTTTTTTCCCTGACAGTCTTAGCTGAGAGGTAAACAGGCTACAAAAAAGTAGTCAGGTAACATGAATAAAAGGAAGGTGCCCCAGCCCTGAAGGGACTCCTTGCTAAAGGCCAGAGGGATGCCTTTGGCACTGTGCTACCCACCATGAGTTCCCCTTCTTGCTCTCCTCCTCTCCTCCAGAAAATGCATTCTTGGCAATCTGCCTGCAGATCCCTACTGGCACATTTCACATTTTAAATCTGTGAAAGCCTAGCCTTAGCTGTCTGAACTGGAGCTGATTCCTGACCTTCACTCAGTGCTATTTGGTTTTCTCTGATAGCTGGCTGAATAATTGCCAGAAGTGGTAAATGATTTACTCATGTAAAGCACCATCTACTAGAGAGGCATATCCCTTGTTACACTGCAGAGAAAAATACTTCTATGGACCCAGAAAGATGATGAATTTGTTTTATTATTCACATAATAAATAAATAAAGGTGAGGGTAGTGATGGCAAAAGAAGCTTATGATTCTTTTTTCCATGGGTGAAGAAAAAATTGAGGAAAGTCCTAGATTTTCATAATGACTACAGAACACATAGCTGTGTTCATGGCTGAAGGTAATAGCCATTTGGGAGAGCAGCTTGAATGCCCAGATAGATTCAGGCAGGTTTGGTGTTTAGTAAAGCAAACCTCTTGTTTATTTTATTATGTATTAGGTCATCTTTTCCACGTGATCATAGCACTACATGTTTTTCATGCATGTATCATTGCAGCCCCACAGAGCTGACTCCTACCATCTGGTCTCTGTGAAGATGTGGGTTATACAGCTCAGAGGTGAGAAAAACTACATATGCTGCTGGAGTTGCCTGTTTTGCTGCAGGAGGCACTGGTTTATTAGTTTGTTAGATTATCTCACTACTAAATCCAAGTATCATTGGTATTGAAGGCAGGCAACTTCACTCAGACATAAAGAAGGGGACGTTTGGTATATTATCTTTTAACTTAATCTCATCTACATTTCCCAGTTGTTTTAAAGCCAGGTATTTAGAAAGAAAGGCGAAGATGGCATTTTTCTCTTCATGGAGTCATCAGGAGAAGCAGAGTAAGCAGCATAAGCCACTAATTCCAAAGGTGGGCTTGGAGGCTGCTCTCAGAGCTTGTCATTATGCCATTGCAGTGTCTGGGCACTGAGGCACTCCGGGTGCAGGCACAGCCTTGGGAGATCAGGTAATGCAATTACGTACTAAAACCAGGAGCCAGCTGTACACTCCGGTCTGAACTGGGGGAACTCTCTAACTTTTGACTTTAGAATGAAAAGACCACTTTCCTGAGCAGTGCATTCCTATTTTATGTCTTGCAAAATGGATGAAATTTAACCTCACTTCTCTTCCAAGAGCTCTTGCTTTTTGTGCTGAGGAAAGTAGTTTCTGCGTCTCCCTCTGAGGTGACTTGAGTGCTGATAGTGAGACTGCTGGAAAATCACTGCTTGGCACTGCACAAATTAAGTTCTGCTGCAGTGACAAGAGATGATCATGGTGCCCAATTGTGCCATTATTTCTGTATGCAAAAACTATGTGCTGATGACTTAGGCTTGCAAGTAGTTCTGGCAAAATTTTTTTACAGCTCTATTTTATTATGAATTTGGAATAAAATCTGAACAGTGAGAGTGACCATTAGGATGTTGGTGAAACTCCACATGGTTGGAGGTAACTTGCCTGAGATTTTTGCAATTAGTCTATAGTGATATCATACTATTGTTCTGATTTTAGCATCACAATCTACTCCCTAATATTTGCCAGCAATTTGTACTGAGATGAGGTTGGTCTCGTTGCAGGACACCTCCTCTAAATATCTTTTGATGAATTAACATTGGGAATACTTTAATCATATATGACATAGCTGTGGCAAAATCCCATTTGATGCAGTCCAGTAAGAACTCATACGCCCCCATCCTCAATGAAAATCATGTAATCACCCTTACCCACTGCTCTTTTTCAGCCCTTCAGATCTCAGAGATTTGTCTTTCTACTCTTTGCTGAGGACTAGAAGCTGCTCCAAGACTCCATCAAATATGTGAGTTGTGTACCTAAAACACATGCACCTCTAGTCTTGTGATGGACTCATAATGCAGAGTTTGCTTTGGTGCTGTGAAATGGGTTGACATGATGGGATGTGTGGAGATCTTATTGTAGAGAAGCGCTTCTCCCATGACCAGAATTTTGGGTGTTCATTCATGCCATGTGATGAGGAAGCCTTCATTTTGGTCATCTTACATCTTGAAGTGCATTTCCTGCTTGGAAGCTAGGGTACAAATGCCATCACTCATTAGATGGCCATTAGGAAACTTGCGTTTGTTTAATGCTGAGCCTGATGTGAGACAAGTTATGGTTTCCTTGTTAATAATGTTGCATTCTCATTCTCCTATGACACCTTTCTTTAAGGTGTGTTGTACAACTTCACAGCAACTTACTGCGAGCTTTTGATGCCTGAAGTGGCTAACACCATCGGTATTGTCTATATTGGGTAACGCTGGTCAGGCTGTGCAGTGAACAGAGGGATGGATGATGAGCTCCAGCCCGCGGGAGGACGGCAGTGCTCGTGGAACCCCGCGAACCAAAAGTTTTTTCGCGGTGGTTGCATTTTGCGGTGGCAGGGCCACGACGTGGGAGCGGGTGCGGATGCCGGAGGGAGGTAGAAGCGCCAGGGTGAGCCCGGGAGGGGCGGGCGAAGGAACAGGGGTTCGCGGGGCTAGCAGGAAGCCGGGGCCGAGCTGGGAACGGGCTCTCCCCGCGCTCCCTCCGCTCCGCTCCGCTCCTCTCCGCCGGCCCCACCGGTCGGGGCCGCCGGCGGCGGCAGGCTTAGTCAGAGGAATGTGGGTGGGACTGCCTCCTCCCGAGCGCCTTAAAACCCGGCTCAGAGCGGGGCGCTCGCAGTTTCCCGTCCCGGCGGAGCGTCCTCGCCGCACCCCTCCCGCGACGCCCGGGCTCGCTGGGTGCCCCGCCGGCCGGGCAGAATGGTGGTGTGCGGCCTCGCCTGCTGGAGGTGCAGGTGGCTCCTGCCCCTGCTGCTGGGGCTGGCCATCATCATGGGCATCATCGCCCTGGCGGGACGGGGATGGCTGGAGTCCGAGTCGCAGCCCTACGTGCAGCAAGCGTCGCTGTGGGAGAGCTGCACACGGGGCGAGGAGGACCTCAACTGGAGCTGCGAATCGCTCATGGACTACGGTGAGTGAGGAGCCCTCCGAGGGACCTGGGGCAGTGAGTGCCATGGCCACGGACCCTCCCTACCTCTGTTGTGGAAGGGCTGCTTTCCCGGATGGAGTTCTCCCCGCAGAACTTGTGCTGTTCTGGGGCTTAAACCAGCGAAGAAGTGCAGGTTTTAGACTGCTTCAGACAGATCTTTTTTCTTGTTTTTTTTTTTAATCGGTGCAACCCTGAGAAGCTGGGGTATTGGTAATTTGGGTTTTTCTAAAGTTATTTTACAGTCAAAGTAAGATTGCCAACTGGCTGCAAGTCTGTCAATTTGCTTTCTCCCAGCTCCGGGCAGGCTGCAGTCCCAGCAGCTTTACCTGGCACAGCCAACTCCCCCTCCCTGTGCAGATGGCCTCAGTTGGTGAGCGTGGAAACCTTCATGCTAGGTGTCCTGTGCAGAACCATACCTGGACAGTAGGACAATGGCCTTTCCCCGCCCCTTTAGGGAGAAACAGCACCTTGATTTAACCCTGCCTGGCCAAGGGAGTGCAGCTATTAAAATGCCTCCTTGACCTGCAGCTTAAAATGGCCTGATGTGGCAGGCAGAAAAAAATGTTGCACTTTCCTTTGTGTACCTCTCTGTTGCACTGGGGCCTGAATCAGGGATAGTTGTGCCTCTGTTTTAACTTGCTCAGCGGCTTCTGTATCTGGCATCGCCAATGTAACATTACTGCACATTGTGTTTCTGGGTTTTTGGGGGGTCTTTTTATTTTATTGCTAGAACACACGGGTCTGAAAACATCTGTTTTTCCCTAAACCAAAATATTTCTGGACAAATAAGCAGACCCGCCTTAAGATCCTGGATGAGAGTTCTTTAGGGACTGGGACGCTGGAAGGGTGTGTTTCAGCAGGGACAGCTGGGACTGTTTCCCTGTGTAGATCCCTTGCTGTCTGAGCATGGCAGACTGACTTCCAGAAGCTTTTCATTGCAACACTCATGCATAAGCGAAATCCTGAATATATTGTAAGAGAATTGGCTTCATTTATAGTCAGGTGATGACTTCAGACCTTACTGTAGGTGGAAGAAATCTGGCTAGTGGGCTAAAAATATCCATCTCCCCCATTAGACACTGAAGAAAAGCTGGTTCAGAGTTGCTGAAATTTGCATTGAAAAGGGAAAAAGTTCTAATACAGTACAGCTGCTGGAATTTGTTTTCTCCTGTAGTGGCACTGCTTCTCTCGTCTCCGAGTGCTGATGGGTGTGTGCTTTGAGTCAGCCCTCAGCGTTGTGGGGCAAAAGCAATTTTCTACTGTTTTTTTCTAGTTAACAGGCTAACAGAGAAGAATAGTATCATTGACTTCACTGATTTAAGCCTTAGCTTGTTTAAGCCAAGACTTATTTAAATCTCTGGCTTACTTACACCGATTTGTCTCTTTTCAAATTTTCATGACATCAGTGTCACTGTCTACTAAAATAGTACGTATTTACATACAGAGACAGGATGTAACATAAGTTCAGGTTTGATTCATTTTGTTTCCTTTTTTCCTATGCTAATGCAATTACATACTCTCAAAATATTTACAAAGGAAAAAATGCCTAGCAGGCATTTACAGCACTGCTGTAGGAAAGTAAAAGTTAACTCAGATGCATAATTTGTGTTTTGCATACAATTACTACTACACACTAACCATCCTCCACTTCTGATGAAATGAAGGCTTCAGAGTGGATCTCCATTAGCAGAAAGTTCTATTAGACAATTTCTTAATTCAGCTGTGGCATGTGTACTATGAAAAGGAAGAGAAAAAGCAGCCAAGTCACTTGTTTTAAGTGAGGGGAAAGGGGCAGGAACAGACAAACAAAGATTTGCAAATAGGAGCGTCTCCTAAACTGCATTGCTTCTCAATGCACATTTGCAAATGCCACATGAGAAGAAAGAAGTGAAAGGGAAAAAGAAGAGTACGATGTTGTTTAGTAGGGAGGCAGGGAATGGATTTTGTTTGGCGTTCTGTACTGGTTTGTGTCTGGGAAGTACCCTGCATGGCAGCGTCTGTGTATTATAAAAATGTTGCAATGCAGAGGTGCTGTACTGCTCTAGAATATGACTCAAGATGACTTAATCTAGACCATTGCAGACTGTTGACTTTAAAACATCGCAGCAAGCCATCAGCCATGACGAGGATTATTTGCAGTATGTTACTTGGAGAGGGTGATTGTCCTTAAAGTGATGAAGCTGTAAGTTCAGGAGCGATATTTGTGGGTCGCTGTGTCCTCCTAGTTCTGAATGGCTGGTCCCAGGCACTTTGTTTTGAATTAACACTGTAAAAGATGGGCGTGTATGTGTGCAATAAGGGTAAAACCATCAGGTTAACTCTTTCTTACATTCCTAGCAGGCAGTTGATATTCATTAGGTACACAACATCCACTGAAGAAAAAGGGACGCATTCATTTTGATCCTTCGTAAGTGCCAAAAGGAAAAAAAAAGCAAGAAAAAAAAAAAGGTGTAACCTAGAAGTAGGAGCCCAGCCTTTGTGAATCATACTTCACTGCAGCTGTGCCACTGTACCTGTGTCTCTAGAGGTGTGGACTTTGATACCACAGATTATTGGTGAAGCGGAATGCATGTGTAGACTACTCTGAGGGGCCAGGTGAATAAAAGAGGAATGTTGGATGTACACTCATGTTTTCAGTACACCTCTTTTCAGACATGCTTTTGTCTGATTTACAATGCCAGGATGTATTCAGGAAAAACTAATGTCGTTTATAGTGTCATCTAAGTGCAGGCACTTGGGAAATGCTAATGGGGAAGGTGTGGCAGTTGGTGTCCCTGCCTACAGCCAGAAGACATATACTACTGCAAATCCCTTGTAAAAGATGCCAGTGAAAGGTGAGGCTGGCGTCTCTGCCAGAGCCTTTGCTGGCTCCTGGGCAGGCGCACTTCCATTTTTAACAACCCAGAGACTTTAAAAGTTTGAAATGAAGAGGATTGTGCCTCTCCTCAGCTCCTGGCAGAGCCAACTGGCTGAAGCCAATTTTGTATTAGAGGGCTTGTTTTTAATAATTTGGTCATATAGTAGTTGCTTTGGCTGCACTCTGAAAGCCAAACAAGAGTTGTGTTGCCCAGTACTAATTTCTAACAAGCCCTCCTAGCAAAACTTTGATTCTGGGCTCTTCTGTGCTCGTGGTGGGTATGCCCATAGCTTCCCTTCACCATTCATGCTACCATGGAAGTTTGCACATTATCCGAGCAAGAAAACAGACTGACAGTGCTCCTTTGAAAATTTTCGGTCCACTACTCCTTTATGACATCAATAAAGGCAGATATGTTTTGACATTCTACGTAATGGACTCTCAAGGCCAAACAAGAATTGCTACTGTCATTTATGTACAGAAAAATATTATAGCTAAAGTAAAAATGTGCCCCATCTATGCACATCATGACAAAATTCTACCCTAAGATTCCAGCTACTCATAAGCTACCAAAGTAGCTTTTGCTTTTAAAAGTAAATGAATGAAGATTAGAAAGTGTTGTTACTTCAAATCCTGTAGAAGTTCATTTTACTGCTAGATAATTTTCCTAGCTCCTGTATTAATTTCTAAAGGGAACTCTAGATTTAAATATTTTAGCCTGTAGAGATTCCATCTTCTCCCTGTTCAGACTGAGGCATGGCCAGATGAAATCAGGAAACACACGTAACGCTAAGGCTCTGTTGCTTGCTTTCTTTTAATTTCATCATAGCACTGTGCTCATCATCAGCATTAAGTAATCCTGACCCCTCCTAGTTATTTGCATGCTAACATTTGCAGCTTAGTTCCTTGCCATACTCATCAGTAATGTAATGTTGTGCTATGTAATAAAACTCTTAATCCTTCGTAATAATTACAGACCGTCAGCTCTTGAACAGTTGTTTTTTTAATGTTCTTTCAACACCATCTAATTGATAAATACTTTTCTGCTGATTACATGCAAAGAACTTGATTATTCTTTGAGGCCAGGACAATGTGGGAACACTACTACCTTCAACTATTTTTCTGCTTTTCTGCTCTCCTTTTATTTCTTTCTCTTTATGCAGCTCCAGATTGCTGTAGTGTTATTGGTTGTTTCATAAACAGACATCATATTTATGTCTACTTTGCATAAGATACACTCTCTTTACCAAATGAATGGACTTGAGAATTTTCTGTTTTTATGGAAAACTTAAATCGTGGCTAAATATCGTGTGATTACAAGGTACTTCTGAGCACAGCCCAGCTAGATACTGGGGCTAATATGTCATTGAGTGTGAGCAAGTCTCTCCAGCTCTTAAGGCAGCCAACAGTGAGAGAGTACACTTGTGCCTTTCTCCTCCTGGGAGCTGTAGAGGGAGGATCTTTCAGATAGACAGAGGAGCTGGGTGCCTGGCAGCTTTGATCACCTCTCAGAAACCTTTAGCGGGACAAGGACCCGGGAAAGCCTGACTTGGTAGGTATGGGGATGAGGTAAATCCTGCATAGAGAAGCAGCAGTTTCAATCTGAGCCCTGCAGCAGCCCCTCTGCTGAAAGCACGCCCTCTTGGTGGGGGTAGCAATGGTTCTTGTGGAAGAGAAACAAGCCAGGGCTGCACCCTGTGCTCGGGAAAGGTGCAGACTCCCATCCCAGTCTCTCCCATTGGTCACCTATTAAAAGACAGTTACGTTTTGAGCTTTCTCTCACATTCAGTGTATATATAAGTACAGAGCTTTTTGCTGCTCTTCCTGTAACTCCCAC
The DNA here is from genome assembly GCA_013390025.1 of Pitta sordida. Taxonomy (NCBI): domain Eukaryota; kingdom Metazoa; phylum Chordata; class Aves; order Passeriformes; family Pittidae; genus Pitta; species Pitta sordida. The sequence continues at coordinate 374,184 of WEKX01009590.1, forward strand.
AGGACACCAAGTGGCAGGTGGGTTATTCAGTGGCTGACTACAACACTAGTCCAGCCCAGAGCACACCCATCCAGTGCTGAGGCCACCACCTATGACTCAACCTTATCAAGTGTTGTCAGTATCAACCTGCTGTTGAAAAAGATAATTCAGCAGGAGAAAGAGAAGAAGTTATGGGGCCACCAGCACTGAGCTCTGTCACATGTGAGCACAAAAGTCACTGAATTTCATAATGATGGTGCCTACTGCTACCCTGTTTCTGAAGACCTGAAACAAAGCTGATGTGATATTAATCTTCTTGACAAGATGTCTCCTGCAGCCATATGTGTTGTTGCTTTCATATTGCCAGAGAGAAGAAAACAAATCACTGTGAGCAAATCACTGGGGCTGACCTGTATCCAAAAGCTTTATCAAACAGATGCCAGATTTGTCTTCCAGCATCATGTTGGCGTATATAATGCATCTGAAGGGGAATGTGCTTAAGATAACTAAGTGTTCCTTATACTTGTTGTGCTTTTTTTTTTTTTTTCTTAATAGAGTAACTATTGGTTGATAGCTATGTTATTTAGTCTGAATTGGTTTTCCAGGGCTGGCTGTTTGTAATGGTTGCATATACCTTTATATTAGTTATCACTAAAGAAATGCTGTTGTGGAGACAATATTCAATACCTACATTAGATTTGTCAGAGAATATTTTGTATGAAAAGATTTTATCAGACTCCTGATGTAGTTTTAATCTCCAGGCACATATCAGGTGTCCTACCTCCCTCCTTCCCCCTCAGCATTCCCTTAGGGAAGGAGTATGAAACATGCACAACTAGCTGAAGGAGAGCTACAAATTCGAATAATTTGTGCTGTCTTGAGTAGCTCCAAGAAGAGAGAGGAAAAAGAAAACCCTTTTCCTTTTCTGTGTTCAAGGGGTAGCAGGGGTGGTTGGGAGTTCTGAGCAGAAATTTGGTTGACCGATACCTACTGTATTTCAATTTTTCTGTTTGAATAGAGAGGGAAGAAACTGGTACAAACTGATCTCATTAAAATGGCTGTAAAACAATGCTTTGCTTTTTGATAGCGAATTGATGTACACATTAGAGGTGTCTGAGATAGCGAATGCAGCAAAACTATCTCAAATTACTATTTTCCCCCATTTATGCAACTGGTAGAGTAAGGTGTGGGATTATATCTCATTAGGAGAAGTTTATCTTACAACCTTTGTCCTCTTTATTTTTGCACAGAAAGAATGGAGGCCACATTGAAAGCAGGATGTCTCCAAAGTCAGTTCAACTGTGCTGGAGCAGACAGCTCTGATGAAAGAGATTTTGTTTTAAATGTTCTGACCTAGATCTCACAGCCATCTTTATTCCCACATTAGAGGGTGCTCGGGGTCTTGCCCTACTCTGTCTGAGTGTGTGAAAGCAGAAACTCACATTATGTATCTAGATGTGGGAATTGAACTGTGATGACAGCTGACTGGAAAACATAGCAGTAGCCAGTATGGTTTAGCCCTTGTGGTCAGGTATCCTGCCTCCAGGGCAGGAACACCTTTGCTTGTAGTAGTTTGCACTGGGTTTATCTCAATTACTTGGTTTCTGAAGAGAATGGTGGCTATGAGGGCCTTTTTGCAAGGCTGTGCTGCTGCAAAAGTGGAATTATTGGCCGTTTTTCTGAGAGGTTTTCGTACCATTATTGCCTTGGCCTTGGCCTGTTGTGGGTGAATTCTGGATACTGGTGCTGCTCTGCTGGAATAGACTCGATTGCTTCATGCCTGAGCCTCTGCAGCATGCAGTAGCTTGATCACAAGAATCTCCACCACCCTATTCCATTAAATGTCAAAGTAATGATTCAAAAAGAACTCTTCAACTTTAACTCAGATTTTGTTATTTCTCTTCCACCTCCTACGTTTTGGCTGTGAATATTCTTTTCCGTCATCTTTTCAGCTATTCCAAATGTATTTCCTTTTAGTCATGCTAATCTTACTCCATGTGCACTACTCTATTCATAAACAAACAAGAAGTTGTGTGTTGACTGCACTGTTACTTCCCAGCAGTTATCTCCTTTGGCAGTACCCTCTTGTGTGCTTTCACACTTCCCTGTGCATGGAAGTGGCTTTGTAAACTTGCATATTGAACAGGAGCTGTAATGATAAAGTGCACTGTCAGCAGTTATGTGCCCTATCTGCTCAGACGTCTGTGGCTGTCTCATTTTGAAGGTGTTATCTCTGTTCTGTGCTGCACTGTATCCCTCTTTTCAGCAAGTCAAGTTAGCGGGCAGGGGGTTCTGTGCTGCTCTAGCAATGATGATTTCTCTCTGCTCTGCAGCTGTGTGCTTTGGAGGCATTCAGTACTGCTTTGAAAGGAGGATATACTTCTTACACCAGAGGATTTCCATTAAAAATGGTTAAAGAAAACCAAAGAACTGCAATGACCTACACCTATATACTGCTGTGTGTAACATCCTTCTTGTTTTCTCTTCAAGGATGGGGGAGAGCAGCAGCTGCCACATACCTCGTTGGCTTTGTGATCCTGGTCATCTGTTTTGCCCTTGCAGTCATCGCATTCTCAATTGAGATACTCCGCTTCAACTTTGTGCGAGGAATTGGAGGCTTGCTCTTCGTTGTTGGTAAGGCTGAGCACAAAGATAAAGTTATTTTAGGTGTAAAACAGGCATCAGTGGGAAAACATGCTAGATGGAGTCTCTCTTATGAAATTAGCTGTGTTTGTCTTGTTTATGACTTATTTTCCTGGGAAACAAGGGAAGATTGATTCAAGAGGATAATTGTTAGGGAATCTCTAGTGGGCTTTGTCAGTTCACACTTTCCCAAAAGCGCTGTATGGGAACCCCCAACACCTGTGACCCTGAATGCCACATTCAAAGACTTAGGAGCTGTGAGCCTCGGGTGTTTCCTGCCTTTCTGATGGGAGGAGGAGCAGTGGGGCTATGGGAGGTAACTGGCTCCACAGGCTCTCACAGTGTGTGGCTGTAGGACAGGGCTTTTCAGGCAGGCAGGTCATGGCATGCAGGTATGTGTCTTTGCAACCTGGCAATATCAGCTGTATCTGCTTGCAGTCAGGTAGGTGTGGGGATCTGCTTTGGTCAGAAGTCACATACCTCTGTAAGAATGCAGGTCTGATTGCAGGACTGAAGCTAATCCCTACATATCTTAAATATGCAGTTATCTCCACGTACCTTTTTTTTAGTGGGTATTGTAATATGTATATTCATTGTAATTTACTCCTGCTTTTCTTTATCTTTCCCTCTAGCTGCATTCCAGATCATTGGCTTGGTCATCTACCCAGTGAAGTTCACGGAGGATATTCCACTGATGGGAGATAATATGTTCAGCTGGGCCTATGGCTTTGGTTGGGCCAGCACAGTTGTTGTAATAGGTTGTGCTTTCTTCTTCTGCTGCCTCCCCAACTGGGAAGATGAAGTCCTGGGAAACATCAAGCCTACCTATTACTACTCTTCCCCAGAGAGAGCGCCGTACTTAAATTGAAAGATTAAATCCAAGTACAGTCAACTGTTAAAACAACAGAGGAGTACCTCTGATGTACATCTGGTGTGATTATAGAAGACTGAAANTATGTTGTCATAGAAAGAATCAGAACAATTTCAGATGTTAAACTCAATACATGTTTACATGGTATTTTAGGGTTGCTGATTTGGAAAATATCTTTGAGTAGAAACATAAACTGTTCTATTTGTCTACCTTCTTTTTTAACGAAGTGTTTTAATTATCAGCGTGCTTTGGANNNNGTTTATGACTTATTTTCCTGGGAAACAAGGGAAGATTGATTCAAGAGGATAATTGTTAGGGAATCTCTAGTGGGCTTTGTCAGTTCACACTTTCCCAAAAGCGCTGTATGGGAACCCCCAACACCTGTGACCCTGAATGCCACATTCAAAGACTTAGGAGCTGTGAGCCTCGGGTGTTTCCTGCCTTTCTGATGGGAGGAGGAGCAGTGGGGCTATGGGAGGTAACTGGCTCCACAGGCTCTCACAGTGTGTGGCTGTAGGACAGGGCTTTTCAGGCAGGCAGGTCATGGCATGCAGGTATGTGTCTTTGCAACCTGGCAATATCAGCTGTATCTGCTTGCAGTCAGGTAGGTGTGGGGATCTGCTTTGGTCAGAAGTCACATACCTCTGTAAGAATGCAGGTCTGATTGCAGGACTGAAGCTAATCCCTACATATCTTAAATATGCAGTTATCTCCACGTACCTTTTTTTTAGTGGGTATTGTAATATGTATATTCATTGTAATTTACTCCTGCTTTTCTTTATCTTTCCCTCTAGCTGCATTCCAGATCATTGGCTTGGTCATCTACCCAGTGAAGTTCACGGAGGATATTCCACTGATGGGAGATAATATGTTCAGCTGGGCCTATGGCTTTGGTTGGGCCAGCACAGTTGTTGTAATAGGTTGTGCTTTCTTCTTCTGCTGCCTCCCCAACTGGGAAGATGAAGTCCTGGGAAACATCAAGCCTACCTATTACTACTCTTCCCCAGAGAGAGCGCCGTACTTAAATTGAAAGATTAAATCCAAGTACAGTCAACTGTTAAAACAACAGAGGAGTACCTCTGATGTACATCTGGTGTGATTATAGAAGACTGAAAAAATCCACCTTGTTTCACCAGGGTATTTCTTACTATCCCTGGCAATAAATTAGGAAAAACATTGGCTTCTTTAAGCAAATAGCTTTTACCTAAAGTATTAGTTACATATTTTCGTGTCAATTCTGTTTGAGTGGTTTACTTGCTCCTTCCCCTCCCAACTAATTGAGTCATCCTTATTTTATTCAAACATTTGCTTATGAATAAAGATGATAGTGTTTCAAGTGTAGAAAGGAAGAGGATAGATTTTAAACAGCCCATTACTGGGTCCAGCAAGATTTTTTTTTCACCTCTGACAAAATTGCATTAAATGGAACTATTAAAAACAGCAGTCTTCCGAAGAAGAATGCATTTGCCTCCATCAAAGTGAGTCCCAAAGAAGGAACTTCCCTAAGACTATCAGTCACCTGCTGTATAAAAATATTTTCTTATTTCTCTTCCAGTACTGCTGTTGACTAATAGCTATTTGAACTAAAGGGAAAATAAAACAAAAATTTATTTTCCACCAATTGATGCTATTGGACAGAGATCTCCTTTAAAGCATGAAACTGGTGTGTAATAGTGGCTAAGCAACCTTGGTGGTTTTGTGGCCACAGCAGGACTTGTGAGGGAGTCATATATATATATATATATATATATATGTTTAATATATGTTGTCATAGAAAGAATCAGAACAATTTCAGATGTTAAACTCAATACATGTTTACATGGTATTTTAGGGTTGCTGTTTTGGAAAATATCTTTGAGTAGAAACATAAACTGTTCTATTTGTCTACCTTCTTTTTTAACGAAGTGTTTTAATTATCAGCGTGCTTTGGAGGGAAATCTTAGCATAAGGTATCTGAAAACCTCCAGAATTTTGTAACACTATAGGTATCTCAGAGTTTAGTAAACTTGGGCCTGCTTTGTGAGTCAGTAGGGGTAACAGGTAAAAATAGAAAAGCAGTTCTGTGTGGAATTTACATATGCAAACTTCATACAGAACATCCATGTTGGAGTAATCTGGTTGGCTCCTTGTTTGTGTTCTGCAGTCAGCAATTCCAAATAAGTATTCCAGCAAAGCAGAACTATGTCTGTGTTGGCCGTGGATCTGCAGCAGCTTACAGCAGATTTAATTATGATCTGCAATCTTGGTCAGGGCTTTCTTCAGCTGGGGAAGAAGGAAGAAGCTTATTTTTGGAGCTCCTGCTCCAGCTATGGGAGAAGTAACTCTAGCAAAGACACACTGGGGAGGGTACAGGTAGGGTGGAAAGCAAAGGCTGCATGTTACTTGTTATTTCTTACTCTCATGAATCCAGTACTTAGGAGAGGGTAAGAGTGTGGGTATGTGTATTCATGCACATGTACAAAATAGAACTTAAAACGAATTTACCAACAAAATGTAAAGCTGAAGTAATTTACAACTAATACTTTGCAATGCCCAATATTCCTTGTATTATATATTTTATAGCTTTCTATTTTGCAACACCTTTTTTAGTTTGATAATATTATAGATTACATGTGGTCCTGTTTTGGAAAAGCCATGTGACTCCTGAAGGTCCCTTAAAGGCCTGTATTTTATAATTTTACAGAGCATAAATATCTGCAGACTTCAGAGCTGTGTTACAAGCTCAGTTGTGGCATATACAATCAATTTTATTTGTGATTCTTGGTGGATAAGATAATTCTGTGTAAGATGTGCCCCCCTTTTTTTTTTCCCTTTTCTGTACAGTACTGACTGGTGGGGAATATTGTGTAGACTTACCTGTATCAGAAGTAATGATAGTACTTATAGCAGAGAATCTCAAGTCTGCAAAATCTTTGCGCAGCTAAAGCTGAGAAGAAGAAAATAAAAGTAGGGAAATGGACACCTTTCCGAATGAGAGGGAGGATGGTATGGTAATTGAGTTTGGCACAATTTAAGTATTTGCTAATGCTTTCTTATAAGCATTATCATAGCTCGTCAAAAAAGAACAAATGTAAAATAAACTTTGCTCTGAGTGTACTGGGAGGGGTAGAAGCATAACCAGCATGTTACACAATTAAGATGTTCCAGAGAAAGCTATTCCAAATAGTCATTCATTACTTTCAATTGGTATTAATGTGTATGACACTCCTTTCAAATGTGATGGCTTAATTAAAAATGTTTTGAGTGACAGTTGTGGATTAATTTTATAAACTTAAACAAATAGCCGCACTTTCCGTTTCTTAACATGAATATCAGTATCCATAAAGTGTTGGGTTAACAAAAAGAAGTTAAAGACCTTGTGTCCAGGAGGCAGCAACTTCAGTTTTCAGTCAAATAAGCTTTTTAATACCCTTTAAACATGTCTGTGTGCTTTCTTTGGAAGTGCCAGGAATAGAATGTTCTTTGTTAAGCCAAAGTGTTTTAAGTGCATCACAGCTTAAGAGGGAACTCTAAACATTTTAAATACACAACAGTCGACAGAGGGTCAGGGATGTAGGAAGCTTATTCTTTATCAAAACCATTCTAGGGGCCTTTTTCTATACCGATAAAGAACGTGAAAGAGAAAAAGATGTTGTACTTGCCTGCTATTTTCAGTAGAAGGCTGTAATTCTTCTATAATTAGAAACCTTCCCATTTCTTACCTCAGATTATGCATGGCCCACATTATAGCCCTGTGCTAGTGGTGTTCTATATCCCAAAACAACTTTTTTCCATCTGCATTTTTACAGAGAGCAAATCTGTCAGTCACTGTTGTCTTATACCAGCCTGTGGCTTTTGATTTCTGGAAAGATTGGTTCATTATTCTCCTGTTTCTTTATTTTTTCTTGTCCCCTTCCTTAAATATCTGAATTTTTAAATACACTTATTACCATAGATTCTGGTGCCTTGCATGAGTTTCTTTTTGGATTTTGTTTCCAAACCTCCCTACTCTTAACTGTTCTTAATTTTAATTACACAAGTAAGGAAAATACTAGGGTTTCTTTTAGATTTTCCTGAAGATAATTGGAGGATTTCTATAATGTCCTCTTTTTGGCAGGAAGAAAACTTATACTCTTGTTTACCTACCAGCCTGTATTAAACTGCAGCCTAAGTCTGTGCTCACTAAAGTCCCCTGAACAACTCTAGTGAGCCTCAAGCTGCAGGGTTGCTCCTTTTAATCCAATCCTGGAGAAGAGAGAGCATTTCAGGGGAATATGAGCACACTTGGCCCTTGACTCAAGGGGAGTTACAAGCAATGAAAAATGTGCATGACTGAGTACTAGAGAAGGCTAAGTGGCCTGCACGGGATGATTAATGATTAAATCTCATGGATATGGGAAACAGCTGCCACACCCCACTGGGATTTGGCAGTTTTAGTTGACGCAACAAGTGACTAATTTTTTAGACAATTCATTGTCAAGGAAGAATTATAAAAGAGTATTCACCTGACCTTTATGTCCTGCATACAAGGGCTTTTGGACTTAGCATACGTACATAAATCAAGAGAGTGCAATACCAGATCATTCAGGAGGGGTTGTTATGGTGATAAGCACTGTAGAAACAAAAACAGCCGTATGCGAAAACAAGATGTTGCATGCACACACAAAGAGTGGCTGAGATTATTGAACACTTATGAATTAATGATGAACCAAGGACGTATATCTATGGAAACTGAGATGCCTGAGGGGCACAACAGCTGAGAGAGCTGAGGTACTGGTGCCACAACTCAGAGCACTGGAGGTTACTGGCAGTGTGGAACAGCCCCCTGAAAAACAGGTTATTCTGTGCCAGTAGGTGAAGTTGCACAGATTTTTAAATTAATTTGGGAGATAATCCTCACAACCAGAATAAAGTTTGATCAAATTTAGAGGATGTATTTGTCAAAAACAGGGATGCTGAGTTTCTCAATGTGATTCCTGTAACAGGTAGGTTTCTGTACAGGAGTATTGAAATCCATGTGCTGTGAAATCACAGAACCTGGTATATGCCAGTGTTACTGCATGTGTGCAGCAGTTTATATGTGTAGACCAAGAATGTGTTGATTTTGCTGCACACGTACAGTGTATTTATAAGATAGGTCCAATGAATCCATGGTGCAGGTTTGCACTGGTACAGTAATCAGCCTTTTGTCTGGGATTTCCTGGTGTCCAAATGTGTGGGTAAAGCTGCTTTAGTTATGAAGCTTGACATCTAGAAATTCCAGGCAAAAATCCAATGCCCTCAAATTTTGCCCCTATAAAACCACAGTAGTCCCTTAAATTTCCTGGAAGTTCAGATTTGGAAAAGTCCTGCAATAGCTGAATTCCGTGAAGAAGCAGAAAATACTTATGTAAATGAGCCCTGCCTATCGCATCGCCTCCTCAGCCCCAGAGTGCTGGGGGGCCTTCCCTGCCCTTCCCCACTCTTTGTGCCAGGACAGGGGAGCAAAGGGGGTNCATGCATTGTATAATATAATTAATGAATAGAAATAAATAATGAATTAACTACCTTCTTCATGGGTCCATCCCATTTGCAGTNTCCCCACCACCAGGGTGGGACAGGGGAGCAGAGGGAAGTGGCCCCATGACCACCGCACCACAGGGAGGCTCCTGTCCCCCCACCCCGTGCCCTCCCCTAGCATGGTGGGCATGCCTTCCTGGGGCCTCCCCAGGACTCTGCCGGGCGGCAGCGGCTGTGCAGGGTTGCCCTGCATCTCTGGCACACTGAACCCCTGTCCCTGTACAGCCCCAGCGTGAGCAGCTGTAATAAACTGTTGACACTGTGTTATAAAGCTTCCCCACCATTTAATCTTTCCAACACTCATAAGGCAGCAAACTCTGGGCGGTGTCTGAACAACCTGAAGGCACAAGATTTGAGCTACCAAGAACTGAGGGATTACTGTATATTTGAGTTACTTGTGAGGTGTCAGAATAAATCCAAAGAGATTTTTTAATTATGACTTTTGAAATTTTTAAATTTTAAAATTTAATATTTTTACATTTTCAATATAGTATTTATAATAAAGACTGTAGAAGAAAACTTGCAGACATGCCTAGAGCTTTATAATACAAGATAAATAATAATGTATGATAAGAACTATGCATTGTATAATATAATTAATTATAGAAATAGAATAGAATAGAAATAAATAATGAATTAAGTACATTCTTCATGGGTCCATCCCATTTGCAGTATTCGATAACACTACAACAATGGTATGACTGCTGCTTTCTATTTATTAATGAGAATGTAGAAAATGCATACTATTTTTCACAGAGGTCTTTGTGAGCACAGAAAATTTTGTAAGCAGTTTGAAAATGAATTTCTGATCTGATTTAGAATAGAAAGACAAAACAATTTGCAAAATAAAACTTAGGAAAATCATAATTGCCATTTTGTATTAAGACAATAGGATAAGTTGAAAATGTTGCTAGGAGACTACCAATTTAATTTCAGCCCACTTGTCAAATCAATTTTTTATCAAACATTTACAGCTGAAGAGATAATTTCCATATAACATGGATTTCAGCAAAATGCTACTTTTGGATGGAGAATCTCACAGTGAAAATTCCTGGCTGAAACTCTTAAAAACTATTCTTGGTGTCCATGTCATATCTGTAAATCTCAGAGTGCTTAGAGAAGTAACTGTTCCCAACTGAGCCATAAGGCACAGCAAATACATAAAAGCAATTTCTTCAACAGAAAACTGTAAGTTCTGAGAACGTGTGAATTACCTAAGTAAAGCTGATTTTATTCCTTTCCTAAGGCAACTGAGCTATATGCTTTACAAGAGTTACTGTTATGATCCACTACAATAGGACAAGTATTTAGTTAGCCTCCCTTAGCACAGAGAAGTTGTGCAGCCCAAAGTCACAGGTTCACAGGTTATTCCGAGTTGGAAGGCACCCTTACCTAGTCCAACTCCCCACCAACTAGACCATGTCACTGAGCTCCTCATCGAGTCTTCCCTTAAACACCTCCAGGGATGGCGACTCCACCACCTCCCTGGGCAGACCATTCCAATGAGAGTTCACTCTCTCTGTGAAAAACCTCTTCCTAACATTCAGTCTAAACCTCCCCTGGCATAGCTTAAGGCCATGTCCTCTCGTTCTGGTGTCAGTAGCTTAAGTAAAATTATCTGATATGTAGAACTAGACTGTGTTGTACCACTCTTAACTACTTACACACAATTTCATGAAATCCCTGTATGTAACAGTGCTATTCTTTGATTAATTCTTTGATTCCATGTGTAGCCCCCAGAGAGGCTGCGCTCCTGACAGCCACACAAGGAAGATACAGACACCTACAATGATTACGAATGTCCAAAGGCTGTCCCAGTTTTTAACTGTGTAATGGATTTACAGGACTCCATTTGATTTCAGCCATTTGCCTGGGAAAGGGGGGGGTTGAATTCATCAAACTTCTACAGGGCATCTGTAGGAAATAACTAGGGATTAAACCTTGTTCTAGTACTCTAAAGTTTATCATGTCCTTTAGCAAAAACTAGCTGACAATTAAATCCATGCTCAGGCACACAGAGACTTTGTACTTTCTTAATTTTTTGTTTTCCTTATTTGTGTTTTCCTAAAACAGCCTTGAATTGCTCACACAAATGGCAATTCTGGATGCTGCCCCATGTTTGCATCTCGGGTGTTGAAACTTACTGGTTTGGACAAATAGCCTTGCAGGAAAGGAAGAAAGCCCTTTTAAGCCTAAGTGTTTGTCCTGTCAAGGGGAGCCCGCTTTACTGACAGCAGCTAGCCAGTGTTGTGAGTGGGTCAGGCTTTGGAGGTTCCACAGCAGTCTGGTCCTGGATGACTCTTAACAAAAATCTTAACAAAACCCTCTGAGCTCAGCAGTCAGTGAACAGAGGAAGTATCAAATGTCTGCAGAGCTTTCCAGTGCTGTGTGGGGCAGATAAAGGAAGGCTTTCCCAAACACACAGCAGCAGGACTGATCACCAACCACTCCCAGGTCATCATAAGCATCATGGAGAAGTCACAGCGTCTGGTCACCATAGGAGAGTGCCTCAACAAGGGCTGGTGTGAGGGAAAACTGTAAGATCTCAAGCGGGTTCATTTTTTTAGGAGGATGTTGTTACATTACAAAGAGGTAAAGTCAGGTCCTGTTCAAAATGTGTTTCCAGTGTTCTTGTAACTAACATAAGGGAATTGCAGGTTGGATTACCCTGTGAACACTTCTGATGTCTATGTGTGCTTACTATGGATGAAATATTAGTCACATTCAGAACGCTATTGCCTTACTGCCTCGGGTATGCAGGGCAGTGACCACAAGCTACAATTTGGATGGCTGAGTTGCATCACCGTATAGCCTGTGGTTGTAACAATGGCTGCAGTGCAGCCCTTTCCGAAGGGAAACAGCAGATTGGTATTATTAGAAAAAAACCCCAAACCTACCTATAGTAGTAAATGATTTAATAAAGATAAGAGTAATAAATATGAGATTTATGATAGCTCATGCTGAGAATGTTTCTTAGGTGCCCAGAGCAACTTGTTAGATGTAAGATAGTACACAAGAGAACAGATCATAAAATAAACTTAGCAAAGCTTTTAAAACCCAGACTCTGGGGACTTCTCGTTTATAAGCTCTGTGAACATCTGAAATGAAAATGTGCTTGCTGCAAAAGTCATGAACATGCATCACAGCTGGTCTGCTTATGTTTAGCTGACCAGGTCAGAGACTAAAGATGAATGAAAATGTTCCTCAAATCAATTGTAAGCTTCTTCTCCCACTAAGAAAACCATTTGTTTCTTGTCTAAAAAAGATATATTTTTATTTTTTGCTGTAATGGTTCTTAGTTCTAATGGTTACTTCAAGTAATAATGGAGATTCATGAGCAACATTTTTAGTTGCAGAATGTGTGCTACAATCTGACAAACAGTTTTAACATTGATAATACTTAATTTTCAACAGACGATGCTGGTGTTAGGCAGGAGGGACTATTCACAGATAGAAGTAAAACAAGCATTTGCTTTCATGTAAACACTCAGCCTGTACATTGCAAAAGGCGAAGCATGGTGAGGGTAAGTAATTCTTTCAAATCACTTAACGTTTCCAATAATTTTCCCTTGTTTGCCATAAAAGTATCAGAATTACACAAAATAGATACATCACTTCATCACCTTTGAATTCCTTGCTCTTCCAGATATCACGAATTACCCTTTTACTGAATGTTAAGGTTGCTTGTAGTTCTGAGTTCCTTAGGGGTGACAAAGATGGGCAAGACACAGATACACCCGTGGTGACTGAACACTACTCACCTTTCTTGCACAGTGTGACAATGAGCTCTGTGGTATCACCTCACAAATGCAAACATTTGTGACTGTATGCCTTCATCCACCGATGAGCTATTGCAGAAACTGACGACAAATCCTTTAGTCATAAATGCCTATCTAAAATATGGCTGAGCATTCTACATGCAAGGAAGACCATTTTAGTCCTCAACAAACGTTGGCTATCAAATGCATGACAGTGCCTAAATTCATAATATATTTCTGGTAAAAAATTAATTTAACTTGATTTGGCTATTTCCTTAGAAAGCTGTAATTTTGTGAAAGGTTGAAACTTTACAAGACACTGGATATGGAGAGCTGGGTGAGGGCTTGTCTCCACTCTGCTCCCACATTCATGAGTGTTTCTGAAGCCATCTTTTAAAAACTATTTAATAGCCAAATCTGCATTTGCTCAAGCTTTTGGATTCTATTCTGCCCCTTTCTACCTCAGCAATGGCAACAGAAAGACCATGTGTAAACAGACTTGAGTAGCTTCCATGTACCAGCATAATGCACTAAGGATGAGTTACAAAGTACGTTTGCTTAAATTTTAATATTTTCTTAAATCATGTCTAAAAAGTGATATGCATATTGCAGTGTTATAGAACTAGTAAATGGCATTTTAAACATTAGGTTAGTGATAACTGAATTTGTGGATAGGATAAATGTGGACTACAATGAAAGTTACTTTCTATTTTAAGGAAATAGTTGTTTCCTAAAGTTTACTTTACAAAAAAATATGTGAGATTGTCCCTTATTTCCAACTCAAAACAGTAGCTGAGGTGTCTTCATAGTTGGCTTGAACTTTCAGTGTCACTAAAATCCTATGGCCAAAACTGTAGCAATGTCTACTATCACAGAGACCTGGACCTCTCAGTGCCACAGGGGTACTGCGTCTGTGTCACGAGACAGCTGCAGGCAGGATGCTCCAGCTAGCCAAAATAAGAGATAATGCAGCCACACCACTGCTAATCTACCACCAGGCTAATAAGGTATCTCTGATGAGAGATAAAGCATGGTGCCATATTAAACTGTTCAAATTGCCTCTTCAGGCATAGTGTATCAATGCAATATAAATTATGTATTTATTTCTTTTATTTAGGCCATTATTGATTTATGAATATTAATTCAGAAAAATGTTATGGAGTTTGCAGTTCAGTATGGCTCTTATATTGCACCACGAGAGCTGAAATACAATAGCAAATTTCTACGAGTAAGTGAGGTCAGCATGTGGATGGACCCCCACCTGACCAAATCCATGGTGGCAGCAAGGGATGCTTTGCATCCTCTGGGCTTAACTGTTTCACACAAACCAGCTTTGATCTGTAAGAGCTGCAGTTTGCTTCCAGACGTAAATCCTAGGTTGTAGCAGGTGTTAGTTCAAAAGCAGAGTTCAGGGAGCATGGCTATATCTCTTCTAAGCAGACAGACAGAAAACTGCACCACACTCGGCTGGGCGGCCTCCCGGGGCATGGAGAGGTGATAGCTCATCTCTGCATTGCTCCCAGCGTGCTGCAGACAGGCTCTGACAGGCCCCAGGCAGTGCATGTACAGCTGGAGCCATGCACAGGGAGTGTTTCTAAGGCTCAGTCAAATCAAAACTTGTTTTTTTCCCTCCCACTAAGGCTATACCCAGATCATAATATATTTTTAATTATAAACTTTGGGGTTCTTTCCCCTGTAGCTATGCCCTAGAAGGGGGAGGGAAGACAGTCACACGTTCTTTATTTTATTAGCTTTATAGCAGCCAGAGGAATTTTTTAATTGTAAAAAATAAAGTATGATTTTCTTTTTAAATGGAGTCCAAGAAAGGCAGCTTTCAGCCTCCAGGCAGCAAGTTTCACTTGGAAGCAATCACCCTCTCACTCGAATAGTTCTCTGTCTTGTCTGCTTTCACCCGCCATAACGCATATCCCTTAGGAGACACAAAGGTGTAAGCACAGCTGTGAGATTCTTCTGCTGGTAGGGATGTCAGGAAGGAAAGTGTTAAAATGCTGAGGGTAAACAGCGCCCGATTTATTACCTAGTCAGCAGGGCAGAGACGATCCCACAGATAAACCCAGCCTGGAAGCTTCTCCCCAGCTCAACTGGTTATTGCTCTTACTCATCTGAATCTAGGCGGAGCTCCTTGCCTCCCTCCATTCCTCCCTCCCTCTCCCCCTCCTTCTCTGCTGTGTCTGTCCTGATTGAAAAAGCTTTTCTCCAACATCTGCACACGTGGTTGTAGGTGCTGGCACCCACTTTCCAGGAGCGTTGCTTTGGTCGTCGAGTCTGGGGCAGAGACAGCCGTCCTCATCCCACCAGCCACCCCTGCCCTGAACAATGGTGAAGTACGGCCTCGACTACACGCGGTGCAGATGGATCCTACCCCTGCTCCTAGGCATAGGAGTCATCTTTGGTATCATTGCGCTGGCGGGCAGGGGCTGGCTGGAGTCGCAGACCTTGCCCTATGTGCAGCAAGCGTCGTTGTGGGAGAACTGCAGGAGGCCTGAGCAGGGTGGGGAATGGAACTGCGAGTCCCTCATGGGTTACGGTAAGCGCCTACAAGGGTGGTGGGGAACAGTCTCTGAAGCTGTAGGTCATGTCTCCAACCTCATCTTCCCTCAGCTCTCGTAACTGTAATGTAATGCCTAGTATCTGGCATTTATATATCTGAAGTTATGGGCAACAGGGACTGTGACTGAAATGCATCAAGGCTTTTGACTAAAAGGGTGAAGAAATAAAATGCCCTCACCCCTGTGAAATAAAAAACTGATGGGTCACATAATATAAAAAAAGCCCCCACGTGTGGTATTGTACCAGTGCAGAAAATATTACAGCCTTTTCTTCCTCGCTTGGAAGAAGCTAGTAACCTGTTCTCACTAATCACTACTTTTCAAAACTTAACAGCTACTGCTGATCCAATGTCCAAACAGCAAGTCGTGTGGGTAAGTCTAGCATTAGTGTGACAAGCAAGTCTGAATGCCAGCAACTAATGGGGAGGTAAAAATGTAAGATAGGAAGGTAGGAAGATATTCCCAGGGAGTGTCAGGCTGCAGAGTACTGTCCTGAAACTGCTCTGGTAGGTGGGTCGTGTGAAAGAGTTTCCTTGTGTAAGAGTTTCCTTGTGTGTCTCCCTTATGTAAGAAAGCTTTAAAAGATAAAAGGATTTCTTGTTTGTAGTAAGTTTTGGTTAAGTACGCTATTCAACATGTTGACCCAGGTGCAGTCTTTGGTTTGAAAAGACGTAAATCACCGAGTCTGGGAGAATAGCCCAAGAGAAGAGTCACTCTAGATGTGTCCTGTGTTTTTTTGCCTTTTTTTTTTTTCCTTCATGTATCTGCTATTTGCTATAGTCTAAAACAAGCAATTTTGAATGAAAGGCTCTTAGCCTGAGCAGGAAACAAAGTCCAAGTGTTCTTACAATTTATGCTAAGTCAAATTAAAAGGAAGAACATTTTCTCTAAGGCTGATGAATCTCAGCTGTTCTTGTTGAAAATGAGTGTCAAAACACTTGAAGAAGCAATCTCGGGGATCATTTTTTCAAAATTGTTCCTGAAATTTTATTGTCGTATATAATGAAGCTCTACCTTCTATGCACAAAATTCATCTGTCACGAGCTGATTGTAGCAGGCCTCTGTGAGTGCAGGACTCCAGGGCAAGACCAGCTCCACTGAGCATCATACACAGCCCTGCTCTCAGGGTTCCAGCATCAGCTGCATGTCTGGGTGTAAGTCAAGCCAGCCAATTGGTCTCTGGTACATGGCATTAAAGAGCAGGAGGGATAATATGATACATGTACTTAGCAAAGGGCTTCTCAGTTCTGAGTTTCCTCCTAAGCCTTCTGAAGTGTAAACCTTCCTCTGATCTCCAAGTTAGGCCCTAGAGAATGCCACAAATGCTAGTTTTAACTGGGTAGACATTTCACCTGGCTTCCCTTGCTAGTATAAGAGAAATTTCACCTTGCTTCCAGGTCCTACATAGTTGTTCGGCATTTCACTTCCTTCCTTGTCCTGTCTCACTCTGATAGCCTAAATTCTGTATCTGTGTGTACAGTTTCCCACTGGACAGCATCTACAGACAAAACAGGGAGGTCACCCTCTGTGTGGACTATCCTGCAATATCTGGGGTTACCATGAATCTCATCCACACTTAAGTCCAGGACTTCTAACAACGACATATTGGTCTTGGTACACATATGCAAAATATTACCCAGAAGGTATTTTGGAGAGTCAACTGATGCTTCTGAAAGCATAAGAAATGCTGTTGGTGAGCTGCATGGCTGCATTATGCTTTTAATGGGAATGCATCTATCATTTGACTACTTCAAGGTGACTAAATACCCAGGAAACATAAGCAAATCCACAAAATCCTCCTGGACAAAATTTGCAGGTGGAAAAGAAGGAATGATATGTCTGGGACAATAGAGTCACTTAGCTGCTGTGCGAATGCATATATGGAAATACATGGAAATGTGTGCATGGGCCAGGTGAGAGTGGGTTACACTGCCAGGCTTCTGCCTCTGCATTATGCCGTTAAAATATGGATCTTGTCCTTTGCAAGGTTATTCCTAATCCATGAGAGAGCTGTAGACCTGGCTGTTAAAGATGCACTCTTATATGCCTGTCCTGGTCTTTCCAGACCTTTCCCTCAGACATCTTCTCTTCAAAGGTGGGATGTGCTTAGATCCAATCCCATTCTCCCCTTTTTGTTGCTCAATGGTGTGGAGTTGAGATTTTATTTTTGTGACTCCTGCCTTTTCTTACACAGGTTGCAGGTGGCTGATGCTGGTCTTGGATTCCACCCAAAAGACAAGACCATGAGCATCTCACTTGTAAGCATCCAGGGCTTGTGTTGAGCCTGATTCTACCTGCCTCAGTGCTTAAACATAGTGTTTTAATAATTTTGGGATTACACTTATCCGCAGTGCTTCAGAAAGGCCGTGGAGAACAAGCAGTCAGCATCATGTTCTGTAGGATGTTTAACTTTGTGCCAAGCTAAACACAGTGCTGGTTAAACAAAGTGTAATTACATGCCTTGAGTGCAGAGACAAAAGACATAATGTAAACATAAAGGACAGAAGAGTTTGACATCCTTCCCGAGATGAGATTTCTTTCCCCCTCTTATTCCACATCATTTCTTCTGACCTTTGCTTACAGCTTCACTGCCTAATCTGCCCCTAGGTGGGCAGGTTCTGAAATTTGGTCTTTCTGTTGGGATGGTTTCACTGATATACATGATATGCATACATATCACAGCAGCTGCCAGCAAATGTTGTCAACATGACTTGGACAGTGTAGTTATCTTAATCCACTACAGACATCTTCCTCCTATCATAATTAGATATAATTGTAACATTCTTGCAAGTTGCTAATTATAATGTGCAAATTCAAATCAAATTCTGCACGTGCAATGTTTATTATTCCACTTGAATTTCTGTTGTTTGGCTTAAGATACGTCTATACACAGTCAGAAGACAAAAATTCATCATCATTGAGACTGGTCAGATTGGAACGGAAGCAGGTTGAATGTTTCATTGGCTGCACGAGTGGAGTTTGGAGTCTCTGAATAGTTGCTTAAACTGATGGAGTTCAAACCTCACAAGGAATATTTTTTTTTTTTGAAAGCCAGTGGAGTAACTCCACAGGTGCAGTTATGTTCTGTGAAAGCATCTGTGACCATGCATGGTCTTTTGCAAAGTTTATGAGCTCTGTGGAAAGCGAGAATACAAAGAGTTTATACAGATCATCTGCTCTAACTATATTGACACTCACATAGACTTTATCAGAAGTCTTTTGCTTTTCAAGCATATTTAGTTCAAATAAATAGAACTTTCTAGGAAAAATATGTCTAGAGCATTAGGACACTTTCTCAAAATGCATGGAGTTTAGGATGAAGAACTGAGATATACAAACTGTATCAAGGGTTCAGTCTTATAACATGATGAAACCTTTATGAAGAGAGATTTATTGGATAGATTGTGAGCACAATATGGAATGTATCTGTCTGCTATATGGCTAAACTTACAAAGAAAATGCAGATGTTAGACCCCACCATGAAGCCGGCCCAGCACTCCTTAGTTTTTCTTGATCTTTGGCTGTATTACCTCTATTGAGCAAGGTATGTCTTGCAGAACTGAGACATTTTTCATTATATAATTTTATTCTGCTGCAGGCTTTGAAGATGTTTAAACATGTGTAGGTTTAGTTGGGGGTAAATAACTGATTTTATTAGTCTCAATGGGATACACAATAGGATGAAAAACTCGTGGCTACACTTGTCCCGTCTTATGTTTCACCTGACCCTGCAGCTCTTCCATGCGCAGATGCTGCCATCAAAACAATTGAAAGTTTAAAGCTCTACATTTAGGTTGAAGTGATCAGCTCATTTGCATAGTGCAGAGATCTTGAGGGGAGAAAAACATCAGGAAAAGGCATTTCCACATGGCAAAGTGGAATCTAGATCTTCAGTTGGTTCCACATCATAATATTCAAGTATAGCTTTTATCTAAGTTATCTGGAGGGGGTGGTGGCTGTGGACATTAGTGGAGGGGTGAATGGTTTTACCATCTGGAAAGGACACCTTCTTGCAGTTTTGTCTTCCAGGCAAATGACAGGGTAACTATGTTCTAGGTAATTCCTGTTTTATTTTGATCTATGAATATTAACACAATACTACAAGATATGAAGGCTGGTATAGTATGATTATAATGAGCAAAATTTACTTTAAATATGACGATGGATGAGTATGGCTACAGAATAAGTGAAAGCAGAGATTGTTGTAAAGGTAATACTAATCCTTTTGAGGAAAGAATTCTGCATCCTCATTGATGAGTAGATGTTCTTTCCTGTTTTGCCTGTATCAGGCTCTTGTTTCTGAAGAACCTTTGGCTATGAGGCACCATTTAGTATTAAGGAGGAAGAACAATATGGAAATCACTTACTGAAAGGGTGATGTTATAACAGCAGGTACAATCCTCAGGAAGGGATACAACATAAAGGTACATGGTGTGTTTGGGATCAGTTTCCAAGCAGCAAACCCTTCATACTATAACTATCAGCTTTGCACTACTGGATACACGGCTCTCTGAAAAACTGCCTTCTCCATTAGACCAGTGACTCACCAGACTTGGGGCAGAGGACAGACTGGGCACCAAGTTTCACTGTGCCACGCTACCTAAATAAAACTGTTCTGCCTTCCTCCTGCATTCCCATAACATCTGACAGCCAGGGCCTAATCCCAGGCATTGGCAAACCCTTACTTGCCTCAAGGTGAAGCAAGCGCTCTGAGCAGACACACAGGGATGTTTCCAGAGAGACAGGATGGGATACAGCTAGGCCTAGCAGGAGACGTAACATGTCCCAGTGGCTCTTTGGCATCTCAAAGTGTCTACATCAGATAGAAATGAAGCAAACAAGTAACTGTGCTTTTGAAGCAGGGGCCAGCTCAAGTCACAGTGTATTTATCGCACATTTTCCCTGAAGCCAAGGTTCTGTGTTGATCAGCTTTCAGAATTTGGTAAAATCCAAGTAAATTTGCAGAAGTGTCCTTACAGCTAGGAAACAAAGGCTGGAGATGTCTCTGACCAGTGCAAGGAAGTTTAATAACAGTGCATAGAGAAGCGCATAATTTCCTAAGCCATCAGTCTCCTAGAGGTGTAGCATTACCTGGGACTAACCAGTGAGGAGACAGCAAGATTAGTTATTTAATAATGTAGAATATTCAATAGTTGTTCAAAACTTAGAATTATAGAAAATACAGTCTCAATTAAACATATAGAGTAATGAAAATATCGCAACGGTGTATTTAAAACACTTGGCTGTAAGAATGAAAGAAAAAATTCTTTCAGCTTTTTCAGCAATTTCCTTCAATTCCAGCTTGTAGGAAACAGTTTTTTCTAAAAAATTGTAAGAGAAACAAATCCAGCCCAGAGTGTTTAATTACCATGATAATTTTAATTTCTCATCTGCAATTGCTAACTTGTTTTGCCTTGTAATTTTAGAGTTTGTCCTTTTATAATTTTAGTGGCAGATATATTTAATCAGATTCTTTTTAAAATAATGGTTATGTTCTTGAGCAATTAACTACAGAGAGCAATTGCAGATTGCATCCAAATGTTTATTATCCAACCTCCCTTTAATAATTACAGTTAGATTGAATGGAAAACCAGTAGCGATGTAGAGGGTTTTCTTCTGTCCATCAGGAGATATAAAATGCTGGTGTTGAGGACTTCATGAAAATCCTCAACGCTTTGTGTTGTCAGGACCTGAAGTCCTTAAGAGAGGATTCCATTCACTCACACACACACAGGAGGCATCTCTGCTAAAAGTGTGTGAAAACTTGTGGCAAAACCCTTAATTCTTTTCACCTCATCTCTTCCTCTATCTTATTGAGGTGATCTGGTACAGCAGGGCTATAATAGCTTCTCCATAAACTGAACAGTGATAAGGGTGGAAAGATGCATTTACAATTCCACTGTAGATTTAAACAGAGGGATTACTTAAGTGGAAAGGTGTTATACAGAAAAGAATAAAATGCTCAAAACATTTCTATGCCACTTCTCACTACCACTTTGTGTTGTTCTGAGCAACCTTAAACACACTGACTCAGCGAGTATTGTAATGTTTTGTTTCTTCTTTGTCAAGTACCATTAGAAAATATCTCATTGGTTAGAAATTCCCAGAAACTTATAGTAGTTTGTGAAGTGATGACAGTACCCATGACCCGTAAGTATCTGGATTTTTTCTACTAGTGCTAAACAACACTTCAGATTGTTTCAGGTTTGATGAATTACTAATCCACAATGTAATACATCTAATATCACCTACTATGTTGATGTATGCACACTGTGCCCAAATCATACCTCAAATATAGGCAGTCTCTGTGCAGTTCATTAACAACCACATTAGCAGTAAGGAGCAAATGATGAAGACTTTCAGGATATATTGTAAAACTGTTCCATTTTTAAGAATGGTAAATAGAATTAATGTATTTTTATGACCGCAAAGCACTGCTTCTGCCTATATGTTGGCATTTTTATTTTGCAAATGGTAAAATTTTGATTCTAACAGAAAATTAGATCCAGATCCACAGCTGTTGTCTGTTAGAGGGAAATTCCCTAGTGCGAAAGGTAACTTTCATCAAGGTTTCAGAATAAAGCTTGGTCACAGCATGTAAACTGCAGATCGAGAGTGAGAGCAATACTTGGTGCATATGGAAATAAGATGTAAATTCAATGTTCTTCAGTCTCAAATGTATCTGGGAATATGAAACTTAAAAAGAGTTTTTTGGAAAGGTTCCACTCTGCTGTTTTGATTAAAAGTTGTAGGTCATAGCCTGTGTTATTATGGAAATTGATTCTGTTTAATCCACATTGAATATTTCAGCCCGCCTTTAACTCAGGAGTCATTAGGGAGCAGTATATCTTGCTATTCTCATTAATTGTGCTTATGTAAATGAACTAATTAATCATATCTGTTTTATTTACCTGACCCTCCCAACCCCCATATACACATGCAAGTGTAGGTAGTCCTGTTTTAATTTAAAATAAATCCGAAAAACTAGGAGGGAAAAATGTTATAGCATTAAAGCATATAAGACTGAACTTTAATCCTGAGATATTCTCAATGTATGCAACTGCTTCTGAAGATAATGTGAGATAGGGGTACTCCCTGACTCTCATGAGCAAACCTTTAATTTTGAGGCACTGTGTGTGCATTATTTTTAATAGCTAATTTACTCCTTTGGTTCTCACTTTGATGATGGCTCTATACCCTCTGCCACTTCTGCCTTGCTAGCGTTAAGTAAGCATCAGGGAGCACCCTCATTAATGCAAGATTTGCAGAAGCCAGCTTCTAAGTCAAGCTTGTACATGCCTGAGCTTATTATGAGATGAATTTGAACCACTCCCTCAAGATGTAACTGCTCCTCCCCTCAAAATCAAGTTTGAATAGCTTCTATGTTTAATTGCTTACTTCAGTAAGAGAGGAGGGTTGCAGATTACATAAAAGCTTTGCCTGTATTTGTTTGTGAGTGGAGTCAACAATGAGGAATTAATAGGTTTTTGCTTTAAGAGAATTAAAGCCCACCAAGCCACATTGAGCTATCACTTTAGCACTCAGCTATGGTCAAGACACTGCCTTCTGCTAATACCTGTTGTGTTTTATTGATAGATGACATATGCATAAAGGTTCTTTCCCTTAATGTCGTTGTTTAAAATCATTATTATGGGGTAATCATCATAAAGTCCTAAACCTTTTTCATTTATATGGAACCTGTTACTAGTCACCAAGAAACTTTTGCAATGTCATTATCTTAGTGTGAATGTAAATAGGTCATTCTCTGTTTCCATGGTTGTCTCTTAAATAATGGCAAGCTGAAAGCTGGTTCTGGCTCACATAAATGTGGCTTTCATATTATGAGACAATACTCTGTTATTAAATGAGAAATCCATAATAACTGCCAATGAGTTCTAAAGAACTAATGCTAGAGGGATAAGAATGGAGTTACCAAAAAGGATGCCATTTCAAAGGACTAAAAATTATGCATTCCATTCCAAAAGATATAAACTCACAGAAAAAAAATCCAAAGAAAACCATCCAGTATTGACTACCTGTGGGAAAGATATACACAGAATTAAGTTGTTTTAAGAATGATCCAGCTATAATGAAGACAGAAACTCAAAAGACAGTACACATCCAATAATGCCTTTGATTTTTTTCCTCACTTTATTCTGTTCATAAATTATCCATGACTAACGTGATTTTTCCTCATTTCTACAAACTTCTTTTGAAATTATTTTCAGTAAATTGCTTTCAGTCTTCATATGCAGTTTATTCATAAGATGCTTTTAACAGTTTCTGATTTATCTTGGCTTTACACAAACACATGCACGCAGGTA
This sequence comes from Pitta sordida, assembly GCA_013390025.1. Lineage (NCBI taxonomy): Eukaryota > Metazoa > Chordata > Aves > Passeriformes > Pittidae > Pitta > Pitta sordida. The sequence goes on from WEKX01009590.1 coordinate 397,867, forward strand.
TTTCAATGCCAACTCACATGATGAGCCAACACTTGCAGAGATTTGAATGTACACTTATTTTCAAAAAGAGCACCAACATTTCCCATAGTTGGCATGTTACAGAGTTGCGATTTCCAGAAGACAGGATTTCGCATTGTTTAGTGTTTCGCAGGTAACAGGGAATCCAGAGTCCTGATGACAGTAGCTGGCATGTACACCAGCAGCTTGTAACCCTCCAGCTGATAGAGATGTAAGTTAATGAGTTCGATGGACCATCTGAAGGTCCTGAGATCACATGTTCTGCTGCTAACATGCCTGCTTTCACATGGAAACTTTCTTGAGGAGAAAAACCCGAAGAGATACATATGATTAAAACCTGGCCAAAGCAGTTCCTTTTCAAAGTGAATCATTTGTTCTGCAGTGTCCACCACACCCTGATGAAGAATGTCAGGTTGAGAAACCCAAGGGAGTTCAGTTTTGTTTCCAAAATAATACTCTTTCCCTTTAATCAGAGAGACGTAAAACAGGTTGAGCTCTGCAAACTCAGCCTAGAAACATTCTCATTACACACAACACAGATGAAACACCACAACAGCAGACTTTTAGTTATTGTAAGAATTACTTTGCAAGACTGGAGCTAGAACTGCAGGGTTTGTTTTTCTTTCCCTTGGTGGTATGAAGGATAACAGAGAAAAATACTAGTCTGTTATATTTTCTTTCCCTCCTCCCTGTTCCTTCTGAATTAGAGCTATCCTTCCTCAAATTGCTGCACAATTCACTGCAATGTTAAAATGGTCAGTCAGCAAGAATTTGCAGGTAATTGTCGGTGCCTTCAAGGTGGCAACACACATTTGTTTTTCTTTCCAGTGCTAGTTGTGTATTCAGGTTAAAACCAGGAAGAAAATTTGGAGAAGTATGTTCTTATTGACTATACAAGGAGCAGTACTTCTGAACTCTCGGAGCTGCTTTCAGAAAATATCGCCCAAAGGGTAGTTTATATGGTTTTGGCATACCAGATCAAGGAAAACAGGACAATGTTTTCTATATTTTGAAAGACATACACCAGAAACACAGGCATTTGAATGTGTCATGGAGAAAGCAGACTTCACATGCTATTTGCACAACACCTCTTTTTTTGAGGGCACCATTTGGAGCATTAAAGATGGCAGGCTAAGGAAACACTAGGTCTGGTGGTTCAAAGTTTTGGCTCAACTTACTGATGAGCAAGGAAGTCTGCTTCCTTCTGTGTAAAGCACAGTCAGTGTTTACAGTTTTGCAAACCTTAAAGTGTGTGAGGGAGTAAAATCAGGAAGGCAGGAAACTGAAGCCACTTAGTTCTGGATCTCTAATTAAGTTCATCAGCTTCCCTCTGTCTGCAGCCAGCTATAGGATATTCAGAATGTGCTTATGTGGTGCAATACAAGAGGTAGTCATGCTGCCTCCAAACTGAGTTAGCTTTAATATCTGCAGTATTATTGCATTCTGTCTCACTTAATTATCTTGCTCATAAGATACTATAAGCTCTGTCCGGGAGTGGGTGGGCTTTTTCTGGTCTCTAAATTAGCTCAGGGGTCTCCTCGCACAGTCGGGAGTTTTAGAGGTGGGCACTTATTTTTATTTTCCAGTAGCCACATATTTCTGCATTCACTGTGGAAGCCCAGACTCTCACAAATCATTGCTGATTGACATACAAAACACTGTTATCAGGAGACCTGTCCTTGCTCGGCTTGAGGCAGGCCTGAAAACATGGGTTCCTCCTGCGTTTTTGGGGTAGCAAGGTCTTGTTGTAAGACAGAATTGCTCAGAAAATTGCCAGTTACAATGAGTTTTGAAGAGTGGATGGTGTGTATCTGCCTACAAACACTTTCGTAGTGTTCATTGGCATTCTTTCAGCTGATAGAGGAACTGAAAACGGGAGAAATAGAACTGGCACTGAAGTGTTATGAGATCTTGCTGGTCTTGACATTTTTGCATAAACACAGATTTCTTTTCTAACAAGCATATTTTAACTCTTAAACAGCCAAAACCTCACTGCCATTTTTGGGGCTGAGAAAACACATCTCAAAAACTGCCTAATACGAAAATACATCTCAAAAACTGCCGAACAGACTCAGCTTGATATCCTGCAACTTGCTGCTCTTTCTGTTTCTGTTTTTGATTTGATGACAGTTGGACTGGATCCTTTCAGCTTTCAACAGCCCTCTCTCTAGAGCCAAGCATACTTTGAGCTGGTGTTGCACCTGTGAGGACTCTTTGGCCTGGAGTACACATTTTTAAGAAAACCTTTGAAGTTAGACAATTTATTTATGCTTTTGCTCAATGTTGAAGCAAAAAAACCCCACCAAAACCAAACCAGCAACACCCTCCCACCCCCCAACAAAACACAACATTGGAAGATAAGAAAATATTTAGGATCAAATTAACCACTTGCTTGTCAGTGGGTTTAGACTAATTTAATTCTACTAATTCTGATATTTTGAAGGAATTTTAAGTCCTAGTTCTATTGCTAAAGACACTAAACTACTATAGTGCTTCTGGCTGGCACAAGGGAAAATAAATATCTCAGGTACACAAGCAGTTTAAATTTCTCCTGCACAGAGCTTTTGCTACCTTTTACCCTAGAAAGGTAAGGCTTTTACACAGTATGGTCTTAGACTGCTGATAGCTGCTTCTTTTTGTAAAGGACAGATGACGTCAGGATACCGTTCCTCAAAAACACCCATAAAGACTCTTCCATGAAATCCGATTGCCTTACTGGGGGCGGTGTATTGTTTTTCTTCCAACATTAATTTTTCTTCTCTTTTGTAGAAGTGACAATCAAAAAATTGGCTGTTAGGTGATCAAGCAATGCCTCCAAATGATGTAAGCATCCTGCAATAAGCATGTCTCTTCTTGCCACAGAGCCAATACCCAGTGGGCTGGGTGTGTTCCCTGTCTGCTTTCATACAGTCACATCATTTGTAAAACTTCTTCAGGAAAAACATCTGGGTGAGCGCAGCAGAGGAGGGAGATGCTGGCAAGGGCAAGGTGCCACCACACATGGCTGCACCCATCAGAAATCATTCCCTGACCCCCCAGCCCAGGACATGCTCCTACACCAGGAGTTGGTGTTCTACCATCAGCTGCTCTTGGGAAGCAAGGCTGAGCTTTGGCAAACTCTTTGGCAGTAGGTGAGATGGAATGCCCAGCACTCCTGGTGTCTCAGGATTTGCTGGGCAGACAGCTGTGCTGAGTCTGCTCTGGGAAAGAACACTGGTTTGCCGAGTTTTGTCCCTAACCATAACCAGTTGTGCACCTAATAAAAACCATCACCTCCAGATGTCCTTGTCATTTCACCCTTCTGACAGAAGTTATATGTCGTTCTTGCATCTAAGAGCAATGAGGTCACAACTGCTGAGCAACTTGCTTATGGCCAGGTACTGCTTTTTTGCCTTTTAGAGGGGTAACAGAGGTTGGGAGCAGGAGCATCTTCAACAGGGCATACTGAGCAGTATAATAATTTCCTCTTCCTCACTGTTTCTTCTAATATTCTGCCTGAGGTGTCCTCCCGCCTGTGTCTCTGTGCTGCATACTCTACCTCCAAGCCCACTGTAAAGTCCCAGATAGAAGAGTTTGGGCTAAGATAATGGGCTAGAAAATGAGATGTGAGAACATCTTTACAGGGAAAAAAAATCCAGCTGAAAAGCCCTATAAGATGACATAAAATTTTTGGCATAAGAAGGAAAATGGACATGACATAAACCCGAAAATGCAGTGCTAGAATGGAGCATATCATAAATCGGGGGGGGTGGTGGTTGAAAAACAAGCTAAAGGGAAATTGGTTTTGATGGACATATGGGAAGGATATCTGGAAAATCCTGATCTATTTTTCTCATCTAATAGTAGTAGTGGTGTGGGGCCTGGGACAAGAGCGATTGAGCACCAAATTGTCACTCACTGGGAACAGGACAATGGCTTTCATACGTACCTGACTCTGGTCAGAGGAAAGGGAGGATGCTTTGCATTTAATTACATGTATGCTTAAAGCAAACAAATTGGCAAGCTACTGGGTATCAAAAATCTTATTCCATTTTAGATGGAACTTTTACTGAACAGTGTGCACTGCATTTAAGTTGAATTGTAGTTATCATCAGTGTTGTTTGGGCTGTGATAATTTTTTGGCACTGCTGCTGTATGTATTTGGTTAGAAGCCAAAGCCTTACAAATGCATAGTGTGTAGGTGAGGGGATGAAATCTGCAGATGTCTAGCAGACTTCAACTGCTTACTCAATTTAATACACAATTTTAAAAGTGTTAAAGTGGGTTTTCTACATTCAGAAGAGGAGACACTTTGATCTCTTTGAGCAGTAGTTGCTTCTGAATACTTAAAATATTGAATAAATACTACTTTTCCAGTTGTTATACCAATATAATATGCTTTGCTCTGGCATGTTATAGCACAAAGTTTTATAACTTGAAAATTAAAGTATTAATATCTAAACAAGCTTTTCAAAATGAAGTCATTCTAAATCTGGACCAAAATCAAAGGTCAAGTTTCCCTACAAAACAGATTCCACTTCCTTATCTCCACATAAGTCACAGAGCTAAACAAAGGCTGAATGGCAGAAATCACTGAATTTTGACATTTATGGGTTATTGCCACACCTTAAAGTTTGCATGACAGGGTGGTAGTGCTTTCATGAACACTCCATTTTCAAGGAAGAATTAAATTAATTTCAGAGACAGTCTAATTCTCCTTGTCCATGCAAAATGAAGCTAGTTTTACGACATCTGCTGAGATAATACAGTGAATCCCTGGTGCATTGCGACCTGTCCATTATGACCCCGCCCATTTACGAGGCAATTTTCTTGCAGTTTTGATTCAATGATTTGCGAGTTTACCCAGACGACGCATGCGCAGTGCCTCTGCTCTGCCGAGGGACAGTGCCACGGTGACTGTGGGACGGGACTCACCCCGCCCTGTGAGGAGGGGGCTCGCAATGGTGGCACCGTGCCCCCGTCCCTGACCCGGGAAACTGCCCCACGAAAGTGAGGCAAGCGAGGGGGGACAAGTGCTGTGTGCTGGGAGGGGGCAGCTGTCTCTGTGCCAGGAGGGGGCTTCTGTTCCCCTGCCCTCTGGGACTGTACAGGCAGCGCTGCCTCTCCCGGGACCGGTGGATGTTAAAGGGAACATCCACAACCCCCCCACCCCAGGGACACCCCTTCCCCGCCGCGGAGGAATGGCAAACATGCGTGGTGGCAGCAGCCAGGTTTCCGAGCCCCCTCTGACTTGGGAGACCCCCTCAAGAATCCGCAGGCCTCTCCTGGGCCTCCGCGACCCACAGCCCAAACCCTGCGCCGCTGCTCCCTCTCCCCGGCCCTGGTGCTTTTGCCCGGGTGTCCCAGCGCGGCACGGCCACGGGGCCAGTACGCCATGCCAGGGCTGCCAGTGCAGGCTGCCAGCACAGGGCAGCCACGAGGCTGGGGCGCCCAGGCGTGAGCGTCGGGGTCAGGGGAAAGGAGCAGTGGCACAGGCGCATGGTCGTGGCGGCCCAGAGAGGTCCATGGATTCTCAGAGGGGGTTGTCTCCCAAGTCAGAGGGGGCTCAGAAACGGTTCCCTTTGCTTTGGGAGAAGCAGAAAATTGTCTGCAGCACTCCGGAGTGCTGGGGGGTGGAGCAATGGGCATGGCCTGCATGCATATTAACGACCTGCGGGTCTTTGCAAGTTTGGCTTCTTGCGAGGCCCCTGGCATAACCTGTTCCTTGCAAATGAGGGGGTATAACTGTATTTCTTAGTGAAGGAGAATGTCCATTCTTATGTTTTAAAGCCATTCTTGATTGTTAAAGCTAAAGAATAATCTTGCATGTCTAAAGGATTTTTTTTTGTTGCTTTCTAATGATTCTCCCTTCTGATTTCAGCTTGGGGACGAGCTGCTGCTGCCACATACCTGGTTGGCTTTCTACTTCTAGTCATCTGTTTTGCTTTGGCCATCATAGCATTTGCCATTGACACACTTCGATTCAACTTCATACGTGGGATCGGAGGCTTGCTTTTTGTGGCTGGTAAGGAGTCAAGCTTCACTTGAGCAGATATATCCATACTGGTACTGATATTTTCCTCAGCTGATTCTATACCCAAGTCTCTGCCGGTGTGCACTTGAGCTCTCTGTGAAAAATAAAGTCTGTCACAGCAGTGGATCGATTTTCAGATCCTCCAAAATATGGATGTATTTAGCTACAGATATTATGAAGGGAAACAATCGGCTGGGTGTTAAACATCTTTTGTTTTCTCCTGTTTCTTCAGCTGTGTTCTCCGTCATGGGCCTGGTCATTTATCCAGTAAAGTTTTCATCTGAAATTGAAATGACAGGAATCAATATGTTCAGCTGGGCCTATGGCTTTGGCTGGACCACCGCCATCATGGAAATATGCTTGGGATTCTTCTTCTGCTGCCTTCCTAACTATGAAGATCAGATCTTGGGTAATGTCAAGCCCACGTATTTTTACTCTTCCCCATAAGCACCAGGAAAAATATGTTCATATTCCAGAGATACCTGACAGACTAGCTACAGTTTTCAGAATATTGTCATCAGATGTTAGTAGAAAAGGATGGAAACTTTTCCAATGCGTGTAGAAAAATGGCACTGACATCTGCAATAAAGTTATCTACTCTATTTTGGACCTTTATATCTTATGTGGGTTAGTTAGATAAGCTATAAACGTTAAAAAAGATTGGTTTTCCTCATTCATTCCCATGAATGGGATGTATGTGGATTCCATTGCATCTTAAATACATTCATATTTCTAATAAAACTCAGAAAAGCTCTTTAAACTGGCAATTACTGGCAAAACTACATGTATCACCTTCTTGAAGGAAAGTAACTCGCAAAAATCCCTTTTTGTATATACGTACTATCATTGTTAACCTGAAGATTTTGCACATTTTTCAAGGAGTAAAATACCTTAATCCACTGACTACCAAAGCAGTAAATTAGTCAGCCAGCACTTTATAGCTTTGCTTCCGTTTTTCATTCATTCACTTAAGCCATAAGGACAGGTAAAAAAAGGAATTAAAACCACCTGCCAAAGCCAGCATTTTGACTTCCAGCCATCCATGTTGAATGTATTTATTTCTAGAGATTTGAAAAAGTAAGTAAGGACCATCATTAAAACTCTTAAAAATCCTGGCATGCTGTTGCTGGTGCCACTACAGCTTGGGCGGGAGCAGAGGGAATCAAGTCACCAAGTTGGATAAAACTCCTGGTGTGGATTTCTCCTTGGGCATCTAAAACTTTTTTTGTGCTGTATCAAAACTTATGGCTTTAAAATACTCTGTTATACTAGTCCAGCTTTTTTATCTAGTGTAGAAAAGTCAGGTATGATTCCCCTACACTTCAGGAATTGAGCTGCAGCAGTATGAGTGTAAGTATCAAACAGTTGTTAAAAGGCCCCTTTTTCATTTATTTGTTGTTCTTAAGGATTTTAAAAGTGGAAAGTGTATACTGTCCTATGTAACTATAAAGTGCATAAATCTCCCTTTCCTTCTCATACGAAAGCTCTCACAGACAAAATCACATCATAAAACCCCTTTCAGCATCTCATACTCCACAGTGCCACGAGCCTCAATATATTGCAAACAATGAAGTATTCTCAAGACTTTGCTGGTTTCTGCCTAATTTTAAACCTAATTTTAAAACATTCCATCTATTCTCTTATGTGAAAAAAATGTGGAAAAAAGGTCTCATCTAAACCCTTAGCTACGGAGGTTCATTAACTTGTAACACAACTGCAATTTTTCTGACTATGTATATTTTAAGAAAAGTGCCCTGCCAAAGAAAAAAGAGATAGAAAATTTTTCAATAAAAAACCTCTTTGTAGCTAAAATTAATAAAGGCACCTGGGTTTTTTTTTGTGTTTGTCTGTTAAACCAGTTAACTCCATTCACTTTTTTGGAGTGTCTTCTAATTTTGATCAATAAGTATGAGAGGTGTATCAGACCAATGGGCAAAATATATGCAACAAGGAATAGTTAGACAAGAACATGTAAATACTTTAAGAAGATATTTCCCAGCTGGAAGGAAATCAAAATGAAATGGAATAGAGTCGAGAACACAATTTTTATAAAATAACTTGCAATTCTTTGTGAAAGATTATCCATTCAGGAAAACCATCATAAATATTTTCATTATGCTTATTACACTTAATAAATGATGGTATCTATATATTGTTTCAAAAATGAGTCTTAACTTTTGTTCCCTGCTGAGACTGGGGAAGTGTGGAAGCCTCCAAAGCCTCATCTTCTCAGACACCATGTTGGAGAACCTGTGTTTGCTGGCTGGATTTTGAGAGAAGACAACAGCTTGTGTTGTTTTTCAGTCCTATTCTGGCTGTCTCCTGAAGCCCCATTTGCAAGCATATGAGAATAGTGGACATGCTTTGTTTGCTTATAGGATACATGGTGTCAAGAAACTATATGCATGATTCCGTGCTGTAATGTGCTGCAGCTCATTTTGGCATACATGGATGCTAACACAGTTAGTGTGCTAGCTCAGTGGTTTTGCTCCAAAAGATATGTAAATCCCCTGAGGAAGCAATGCAAAATACAATCAGTTCCGACAGAAAAGGAAGCTGAATCCAGGAGCCAAGGAGTGCCTCAGTTTTTTAGATTATTAACTAACTAAGCTATGAACAGCTAGGTTATCAACTAAACTGTTAAATTAGTCTACAATTTAAGGTCAAGTACAATATCAACTAACCAAATTGTTAAATTAATTTGAGGTGAGTCACAAGCAGAAAGCTTTAATTTCCAAGCAAATGAGAAATTAGAAGAGAAGATGTTCCCTGAGTTCTGCATCTCCATCTGGCAGCATTCTTGCTCCAAGTCTTGCCTAGAAGAGAAAAGGATGATTAAACACTAAGAGCAGCACTATATATAAAATACTTAAGGTTTCATTGAGCCCAAAGGCAATGGTAAAGAAATACATATCAGGGAAGAACAGATATCTGAAGCTGTTGGGAACATTAGGTGTGCTAAACAACAGAAAGATGCCTGACAAAAGCATTGCTACTGTTCCTATCAAATTAAGAACTATGGAAACATCCTCCAATAAACACATTTTATCTAATTCAGCTATACTACTAAAAAAAAAAGGAAAAATTGTGCTAAAAACCAATGGAGCGTCAAGGAGCCCTACAGATACAAACTGAAACAAAAGAAATACGTAACGAAAACTTCCTATTGGTAAATTAGTATGCTCAACTTAATTTCTGGCATTTCTTCCAGAGCTTATATAATATGTGAGCATCTTGGTCTTTTCAATTTTCTCTGCAAATATGTCCATATTTCACTTTACATTTCTTGGGCACCTGCATTTGGTCTTAAAATACAGCTTGTTTAATGGATAATTCAAATGCAATCTAGTTTGCAACTGCATTTAAATTGTGCGTATTTTGTTGTATGAACTAATGACAAGAGTGGCATTTTGACCTCATTTACATCACTTGCAAAACATTTATTGATTTTCTTGAGGGTGACATTTTATCCTTGAAGCGCAATCCCCTTTCTTTTTAACGTGTTCAGAATCAACTCTGGGATGCTCCAGTAAGCATCTCTGTTTACTTCTGGAGTAAGACACTGGAATGTATAAGGTAAGAAACAACCATTACAACAGACAGCATACTTTCCAGAATAAAGAAAAATTCAATGTAGGTAGGATTAGCAGAATCTGAATTACAATTGTATCGCACAGCATGGACTCAGTGAAAGGATTCATCTTTCCTTTTAACACATCTCAGTTGTGCCATAGTTATTACATCTCATAATTCAGTTTCTTGGAACACTTCCAATCCAATGGATTTCTGTGTGCTCTAAAGATGAGTAATTTTAAGAAAAGAATGGAATTATTGAGCTTGTGATAAGGGCAAACAGGATTGGCCCATTTGCACACTCTGTCAGAAAGTGGGAACTGTTCAGTGCTGTGAATAGCCAATGAGTTACTTCTGGGTCATATTGGAAATTCAAACCTGAGAATCAAGAGAGTTTTATATAGATAATACTGGAGAAAGAGAGACAATCAGGTGGATCTTCCTTTATCTTTTTCCACACTGTCAAAATATTGCTCATATGGCCATCTGCACACACTGGTTAGTTCCACAGACTTCCAGTATCTGAAGTAATGCAACAATTTTTTTCAATTTTGGTTTTAATTTTTTCATTATCAGAGTGAAAGTGTAGATGCATCATAGAACTTTGCATGTGATTGCTAGAGGTGAGGAAAATTTACAGGAGAACCTTTCACAATAATTTTACTGTTTAGGACAAATGTGGCGAGAGCACAACAAACTGTACTCTCTTGGATAGCTTTTACGATACATCCCTTTACTTGTGCCACTGTTTGCCCAAGCCATCTGTTTTACTGTAAAAACAGTTTTGTGAAAACCTACTCTAATGATTGTATCATACTGAAAAGAAATTATATTAGGTATCCATGGAGAATCCATCATAAAGCACTTTAAATAGCCCTTGATTTTTCAAATGCGGATCAAACAGAGAGTCAGATGTTGCCTGTAGCATTTTTCCACACATAAATGTAAACCCAGAAGAAGAAATTTCACTCAACTATTGACTGTAGGCTTGACTTACATGCCCAGCTCCACATTTCTTAGGAAGTAACTGGTGCTTTAGAATCTTCCCCTTAGCATAACATCAAACAAGTAAGTAAAATGCAAACAAAAAAGGAAGTCAAATATTACATACAGGTATATACATGTACACACACTTAGTATCATCATTTAGTCTATAGTTGAGCTCAATGTGAGTGAGGATAGACCAAAGTTATGTAGGTTACAGTTAGGGCTGCACTGTTCTTTCCAGTTTTTCATTCTTCTTTTCTCCCATATGGGATTCTTCTCACTGCACATCTTCTGTTAAGCATTACTGCTTTTTTGATAAACTGTCCGAATGTTACTGCACCCTGTCCTGACAAGCACGCTCATGCTTGCCATGCTTGTATCTGAAGTTTATACAAAATATTAATACAACCAGGCTTTTATGTCTTAACGTTCCCTCTTTGCTTCTTAAATAAATGAGCTTGAAGTAATAATACCTTGCAGACATTAGGAAAATCAGAAGAATGGAAGATTTTCTCAGGCTGTTTTATAATTAAGCCTCAAAAGAAGAAAGAAAAATGTTCAAGAGAAAAACCCAGTTCAGTCCAAAAATGATGATCCAAAATATACTTGCAGTCCTGACAATAAAATTTTTTTTTGGTGATTAGCAATCAAATTACTTTTGTATCCCCTCTGCTGTGTGAGTGTGTACTCTCTCTTGTCTTGCAGTTTTTCACTGGCATTAAAAAATTTTCTGGCCACTGGTTTCTGAGTCCTCCAGTATGCAGAAGGAAGACCTGACAATCGCCTCTACTTGCTACAGAGCCCAGGGAAGGGAGTTTTAGGGAGGAAGCCCGAAGGACTCATTTGGCCCCTGTGTGATATGGCTGGTGTCTTCATGGCAGGGTGAGATAGTTGTCTCCCTGAATGGGAAGTTTCCCTGTGTTTTAACCTGCAGTCTCAAACAAGTTACTAGCAGGCTGAAACTGCCATTTTAGTAATCTGAGATGTTTTTGTGTGAGAGCAGAGAAAAGTTAGAGAGTTAGAAACTCACAGCCCAAGAATTTTCTAAATAAAAAATTCACTGCGTCAAGATTTACAACCTTCCTAAGATACTCCCATGTATAATACACAGAAAAAGGGTGGGAACAGATGCACCTGTTTATCTTCATAATTGTCAGGCTTGATGCTTTGACATCAAGAAATACTATTTGGATTAGTAACAGGAGGATGAGTACAAAGAGCTGAAACTTTACACTTTGTCCTGAGTCACAGCACAGGTGAGAACCCGTTGTGTCACCAAGTGCTGTCTCTGGCTATCAGAGAAAACTGACTTACATCTTGTTCATTATCCCGCTCTGCTTTTCCATCCGTCTGCCATAGGAGGCTGATTTGAAACATCATCTGAAAATCAGTCCCTGATTTCCATCCAACATGTATCACTAGATGAACAACAAGAGGACCTCTTCTTCTGGCACTGCCTATAGCAATACTCAGTGGCAGCATTGTCACCTCTGACCATTTCTCCAACACAACTTCTTGTTTCAACTGCAAAACAACAGGTTTAAATTCAGAACTGCTGTTATCAAGGTGCAGTTTTGGAACCAACGGCAGTGATAGTAATTAATTGTAAGTACAGTACTACCTCACTCCTTTGTGCTTCACCATTCGCGGCTTCAATACGTTGTGGGTTTTTTTCCAAATTAGTGACATAACTAGATTTTTCAGTGGCCTAGGACTTTATCCCAAGTGTTTTGCTAACATAGTGACAGCCTTAGCCACACATGTAGAGAGCAGTTGGTTTAAATGGAACAGACAAAACGCAAGTTTTTGCAGTTGAAACAAAACCTCCATCTCTTTCAAAGCATCCTTCCCCAAGCAGTACACTGCCAAATCAGTGCTCCTGTCCCAGCTACTGCCTCATTTCCCATGACTACCACTCTGGATAATTACTGTCACCTTCAGTGGTGTTTTGGGCATCCTTGAAGTCCCTCCATTCTCCTGCCCAGCCTAGAGCACAATTGTTCCGAGCTAGCCATGCAGTAAACAGATGGGGAGCACTCTTCACCCCATCTGTGTGAGCAGGCTGGAGCGGAGCCCTGCTCGTCCCTGTGGCACTGTATGCTTGAAGAGCATCTAGGCCAGCATAAGGGATTGCTAAAAACCAAAAAATAAAGTGAATAACAAGGTTAAAGCAAATGTCTTTAGTTCTCCATCTGCACAGTTAAGACAAAAAAGGACACAAGAACTGTTTGCCAAAAATTTTTGCCGTGGCAGATTTGAAAGGAATGTTCTGCCTTTACCTTGCAGGCTCCTGAGGGAATTGGAGAACCATGGCGCTTACAGGAATTAGTTCTCTAAAGGTTCAAAGAAAGTGGAAAGATTTCTTCACATACATTTCCACCTCCTCCTAGTTCTCAAAGGAGAACTCTCAAAGTTCTCCTTTGAGAACTCGAAGATTGCTCTGGAACCTGGAACAGGATTGTAACTAACACAAAACTAACAAACAAATAGACTCGAGGAGGAAAGATGACTTGCATCATAGTGGATTATCATCTCCTAGATATAATATTAGTTTGCACAGAATATTCCATAGATCATATACACTGTATGTTTGGGAAAAGGATGCTTTGTTCTAATGTAGCAAACTTTGCTACCGGTGAGGTGCTGGTTTGGATTAATATTGGAAATGGGACTTGATATTCATCCACCTTGTGTAACCAAAACAGCTTAAATCTGAGCTCTGTATCTTGCTGTGTAAAAAAAAAAAATCAGAACTTTAGTATTAAGTTTGCCTAAATTATTGATTCTTTAGGACATTTTGGGGTTTCTTTTTATCTGGCTTACTTTCGTGAGCATCATCCCAAACCAAAATACTTATTTCAGCTTCCTTTTCCCAGTGTATTTTTTCCCGTATTTTAGAATTATAAAATTTTGAAGTAGAAGATTTAAATTTTCCTTCAAATTATGCAGGTATGATATTTTAGTTGTTTAACTTTCATTTTACAGTGCATGAAAATATTCACAAATGACAAATCTGAGAGTTTAAAGTCAGGCTGGGATCTGATTCGCTTTTCAGTGAGTAATCTATTTGCCCCCAGAACTGCCTGGCTCTGCAGTTGTAAATATAATAGCTTCTTTGCTATTTTAAAACCAGTAGAATAGTTAATGTAAAGCCAATGTAATCCAAAGAGAGTCTTTGCTCAAGTAATACCATCCAAACAGCAAGTGAAATTCAGAAAAAGGTGCGGCTTTGAATTTATCAGACAAGAGATCACAGAAGTCTAAACCAAGTTATAGAAGACATGTACATGGCCTCTCCTCACTTACTCGTCTAGTTTTGAGAGTCCCTGAGAGTCCAATACAACATTAAGACTTGTTGACAGCTTGTGAAAAACGTTTTGAAGATAGAGAAATGCCAAATAATTCAGTACCTCCACCTAATGCTCCTGCCACTACAGGTGTGATCTGTGCCTCACTACAGCTCTACAGATGTTTTAGTTTCCTTATGTTAGGGAGCTTCATTTCATTTGTGTTAATAAAATAAAGATGTAGGCTGGCCTGGCAATTTAAGAAATGAATGAACTAACGTTCAAGGGCGGTTCCAAAGGGGAGTATTTGTGTCTGTCTAATACACAGAACTTTATCACTGTGCTTCCTTCTTCCTTCATGGCAATGGTAAGTAGGGCTATAGTCTATTTTTTGTAAGTGAAAAAATATGAATTAATACCCCTCAAATAACAATTTCCATCAGGCTTTGGGGCTGACCAAGTAGAGTATGGATGCAAATAGTAGGCACATCTAATCACATGAAATTAAACTCAGCATGAAACCGTTGACCTGAGCAGCAGGAAGGCTGTGCTCCAACTTTAGGGCAGCCAGTGTATTTCTACTGTCACAACAGATTAAGAAAGACACTGCAGTCCTAAGGAGCTGAATCTGCAGAAAAACCTGGGCTGAGACGCTGCAATGAGACATTCAGTATCAGTTCTTGGGCAGAAAATGGCCCTCAGGCCAGGGCTGGGCTGCTCCAAACCTCCTTGGCAAGGAGACAGGAGGCACAGTCATCCAGCACTTGGTGCTTGGGAGCGGCTCCTCTTAAACTGCTTGAGGGCAGTGAGACAGTTGGCAGAGAAGCCATTACAGCACAAAAATTAAATTTACAAGCTGCTTTCCCATGGCAGTGATGGGACATGATGTGGTGCTTTATAATTATGCTTCAGGAGCCTCCGCCCTCTTGCCCTAATTTCCAATTAACCATTGTACCTTTCCCAATAGAGATTGCAAACATCCTGCAAACAGGGGAAGGAGGCCAGGAAATACCATTCTGTGTAGACCAGTAGCAGGAGGCAACCTGGAGAAATTACTTTCTGCCACAACCATCACCTTCTCAGTCTTGTCACCTAATTAATTTTCTCTTGTAGACTCACTGATCATGTATTTAAAGCCAAAAGGAAAAATGGACAGACAGCGGAAAGCAGATGTGGTGGGAATGGAAGGAGAGGAGAAGCTGAGATGAGACAGCAAGGCAGGCGAAAAACTCTGCAATGCTTCAGTCTGGATACTATTTCTATTGTTAGCCAAATGTGACTTGTCTAAAGTGAAATGGTAGGCTAGATGTGTCAGCAAGGGATGTTCTTTCACTAGCTTTTCCCTCTAACCATATTGTAGATATTAGATGGTGTCTTCTCCATAGAACTCCTGTGTTTACCCCTACCTTATCTTAGATGACCCAGCTACCGCACTGAGAAACCAATGTTTAGTAATCTCATGATGTTTTGAAAGGCAGAACATCAAAACTGTACAACTAATTGTATTTTAAAATATTTTTTCTCTTAAGTTTTGTAAACAGTTTCATAGATTTCATAAAATACTACAGGTTTCTATGTATATTTTTCAAGTGTTGGCAACTTATGTTTCAAATTCAGAGTGTGCAGGACCTATACACTTTCATGTCCTTCAGTTTGTCAATAGAAATTTCCTGGTGGCTGGATTTCCACCGAGGAAATCAGGATATCAGACTTGTGATGGAGGCCAGCAGCACCTGCTTTAACGAGGAAGAAAGGTAACTGCTAAAACCCCACTGTTTTACAACATTTGAATAGGTAGTCCTCTCCTAATTGGTTATGTTACCTACGGTCAGCATCACTCATCCAACACACAGATCTTCCTCTGACATTGTCTCCTCCTCCTCATTCACTGGTGGAAGGAGGGGAGTTGCACAAGTTTGCAGTGTCCATTCTCTTCAGGATGTAAATTAAGGAAAAACCTCAGGAGGGTCATTTAAAGCAACAACTCTGCCCATCATAATGATAATAATTAAAAAAATGTATTTCCAATAAGATGTTTAAAGGATGTTTCTCTCTTCACCTGTGTGATAAAGTTTCCTTTTAATTTTAATACTCTTTGTTCCATCATCTGTGACTAGCAGAATGTATTATTAGCAACAAATATAATTTATATAATTAGAGATTTATGGGCTTATACTGAACACGTTACCAGCCCGTTTCTTTTCCCATATAAGGCAGTTTTCTTGTTAGTTTTTGCTGCTGATAAGAGCCTTTGTGGCTACTAAAACAAAACAAACAAACATCTTTCTCACTAGAAAAAGCAGATTTGGACAATATAAGACTGTAGCACATCATTTGCAGTCTTAGACACTGAATTTTGATATATTTTTTATCCTGGTGGAACAACAAAAGCAGTGCTTAATGAGATTAAATTTTTAATCTTATCAAAAGGACTTATGAAAATAATTTTAGTAAATGTTATGTTTCTAAATAACTTTCCCTTTAGATTTTTTAGCTCTATCTCATAATAGGAGGAAATATACAAATATTAAAATAGAAATTGTAGAAAAGAAATTATATAAATTGCATTAGGGATCAGTTTTATTGAAGTTTTGATTCTTATGAATAACCAGAACTTACTTTTCATTATGGAACTTCTGTGCAGGGGAAAAGAAACATAAATAAATGTGGAAAAGAGAAATGATCTTGCAGTTGGATGTAATGAAATGAGAAGGTAGAAGAAATGTCCATTCTGGAGGGCATTGTGAATATCCTGTCCATTTGAAGGGTGAGTGTCCAACCTCAAGTTCTGTCACTGGGACTTCAGCCTCTTTGGCTAGGTCAGTAGACAAAGGTCAGATGCAGCCTTAAATCAAAGCTGTGTTCAGACTGACACCCCAACACTGGCTGCACTGCTTGTTTGAGCCATCAAGCACCTGGCACAGTCAGTCTCCTTAGGTCAATATGAGGAAAAATCTTGGGACAAGGCTGTGGGGGACACATAGCTGGATCCAGAGACTAGAGGCTGAATCTGAGCCTGCCTCTTTCTTCGGAATGGGAGTTGTTGCAACATGACCAATTTATGACCAACGTAGTTGCTACTGCTGAAGATAATGTGTTGTAAAGTATTGGCTTCTTCTTCAGCCCAGGGTGGCATTCATGACATTTCCTTTGCTCCCTGTGTAGTACAAGATGGATTACAAGCTAAGGGAAGACTATTAATTTTATAATTAGCAAACGATTTAGTAAGAGCTTTTATAGCTGCATAAACAAGGAGCCATGTCTCACATAAAAGACCATGTTTTTTCTCATAGCTCTTCAGGAGCTATTAATACTAAAGCTTTTTCAAGATACTCTGGACTAAAATGTTAACTGAGTGATCAGCAGCTCCACTAATTGGAAATCTTTCAGTTCAAGGAGGAGCTGGGACCAAAAGACAAATACACATGCTCAAGACAAGAGTTTGCATCCCAGTTCAACCATGTTTTTACTCACTCGTTTGGTACACTAGAAGTCTTCTGATGACAAAAACTCAGCACAGCTTATTCTTACAAAAATGACTTTCCCTTAGGATCCTAGTAATGAAAACCCTGAAACCACACAGAAAAGATAAAAAGGATCAGGAGTTACATTTTTTATTTTTTCCCCCAGGAAATGTAGAGTGACTGTGACTGGTCAGGTTGAGGAACAGTCCATAATGAGGGCCTTTTCTAAGAAAACATGTCAGTGAATAAGCAGCTCATTAAGAGTTTCAAATAGCAGCTAATCCTGAGGTGAAATGCCAGTATTTCAAGTACCACAAGGGATTGCTCTTCATGTTCTTTTTCGATTGCATCTTTTTACTGCTGCAGGTAGTGATCCACGTGGGTGTAATGCAGGGAAAGTGAGCTGCAGGCACAAACTGGCTTTCAATACTTACAGGTTGCTTCAGAAAAGTCATCATCTTTCAGCAGTTTGTTGTGGTGAGGGTTTAGGAGGAAAGGGAACCTACAGGAGGTTGAGTTTAGCTGCTGTTTCATTGAATAGGAGCCTCAATTTTGCCTACACACATGGATATGAGGGATGAACAGAAAAGTATGTCCAATAATCCAGTGATTAAGGGAACAAGGTGCTGTAATCCTCCAGTGTCACTTGTGTCCTCCAAACACCAGCTTCTGTGTAAAATAGAGATAGAAACCTCTTGTAGAATTGATAAAATGGGGAATATTTGAAAGGTACACTGAAACTGTGGGTGTTTTTGAATTTAACTGTTACTGACTTCTAAAGCTGGCAAAAAACCCAAGCCTGTTGTTCCTCAGGATGCCAACACAGCCACTCCTCAGATGCAACACCTGAGGCAACACTACCAACACCCTGATCTGAAAAGAAAGGAAGAAACTGCTTTTCTTCATTAGTCCTTTGTGCCCCAGTTTGCTTCTCTCAGACACAGTGGTGATTGAAGCAGGTGAAGCAATACTGCTCTTTGTGTCCCTTCCCATGTTTTAGAGAGAGAGCAATTAGGACAACACAAAATAACTTCATTAGAAGCATATCAAAATACTAAGAATATCTTCAGTATTTCAACTTTTCTGGCTGATTCTCAGCAGCCTGTGAACTGTTTGGGAGTTTTATATGTTCTAGCTGAAACCAGAATCTTTTTTTTTTTTCAGACCTAGTTAAAAATTCATGGTTTATATGTTAGAGAGGCTAAAGCCTATCCTTTGGCCAGCAGTGATGGTGCTCGTACTGCTTTCACTGCAGTGCCCCGAGAACACCAGAATAACCATCACTGTGGCATTAACAGTGCTAGCATTGCCTTTCCCCTCCCAGTTTATGGCACAGCCATAATTATCTCGGCTCTCTTGGAAGTTGCTGTTCTGCAGATCTTGGTTTGTTCTGGTAACTGAGCAACGCGTTGTTGTTGCACAGGGGGATGATGAATCATGAAGGAGTTGTTCAGGCTCAGCAGGGTTTGGCTTGCAGAAAGCACTAAACAAGGAAGCCTAACAAATCTTGTACAAAGCCAGGAAAACACTAGCATTGTCATTGTCTAGGTCAGGGACTAGCCTGTGCAACAAATAACAATCCATTCACAGGAAAAATCCCCTGGCTTCACAACCAGATGTGCCAGGCAGTCCAGTGGTGACCAGAAATCAAATTATAATTTTTGTATGTGTATGAAGGTGAACCTGGAGAGACAACAGCTTTTTGAAGAACAGTGTCTTTAATGGATTTTAGTTCTGGCAGAATTTGAAGCTTCGGAGTTTAGTACTGATTTTAGAAATATATGCAGACCTAAGGAATGGATTCTTTTAATCAGTTCTTCCTTTAACTTTGAACAGATTTATGAACATTATTCCATAGTCAGTATCATGCCAAACAGGAAACAATGAATTGTGGGGCTGTCTCAATTAAACAATTTGGTAAGTCTCATAAATAAACAAGAAACCCAACCCATGAAATGCAGTTTTTGAGGGTTTATGTGTGTAAATCTATAATTTCACTAATAAGAGGTTGTGCAAATAGTGATATATGTATTCGGTTTAGGTTGTAAGTGAGCTGTGGCAAACCTCTTCATCGGGAAGTTGCCATGTGGGAATGTAAAAGTAACCAACTGAAAACTTGTCCTTTATAACAGGTATCAATGGGGTTATATCTCAAACCACTAATTTTCTTGATCGTTTTTAAACATAAATCAGCCTTGACTGTGTTTGAGCCCAGGCATTTAGAAATCCCTGTTCTAAACTGAGCTTGCTTGAACAGTAATTTCTGTTTATATCGGAACATGTATGATTCTCGAGTCTTCTCATTTGCCAATATTAGAAAAAAATCAATTTTACATCATAAAAATGAGATATGACTGGAGCTCTTACTTTCCCAGAACCTGGCGATGACTGTGACAGTCCTTTAAAGCTGCAGAAAAGGATCTTCTTCCAATTACATTTGTTGTTACTCCCTTCGTTAGTTGTCATTGCTTACTGCCATAGGTTATACTTCACTGATCTGCCTGGAGAGTGACTTGTGTAAGTGCTCCCTACCTTGTTTCAGACACAGTGAATTGGATATTTCAAACATCTTTCCATGAAGTCTTTAATTTCCTCTGATTTATATTAATGAGATGTGTTGATTAATAGTTACATGAATTAGAAAATGCTTTTAGAATTGTGATGGCTCTTTTGAAAATATCTCATGAGAATCTCAAGGATTTTACCCTTCTGAAACTGCTCTGGAAGAGGTTGTCTGGTTTCTAGATTGAACACAATAGCCTGAAGAATAGGTTCTAAAGTAAATATTCAGGTATCAATGATCTGCTTTGGGTATTTTGCTGAGATTTATTTTACATCTTGTTTTGCTTTTTCAAACCATGACAGCAGCCTGCACCTTTCTGTGTCTGTGGTGAGGAGGGAGGACTTTGCTCCTGTAACAGCATTTTCCAAGCAAGAAGTTAGTTATTATGTAGGACAAATAGTAATTTGTTAAGCAAGGCTATAACAACTTTAAAATAGGTTGGTGAGCTATCCCATATAAAACTCTGTGGAGAACAACAACTTAGGTTTTGATGCAATGGCTGGTTGATTTCTGAAGCTGTATTTTTCTCAGTTGTTTGTCTTGGAAAACTAATCTTACCTTTCTGTATGATTAGTGGCCGCATTGACCTGTTTTTATTTCATTTCTAGAGACTTATTTTTTGTAGTAAGAAGGGTGTAATACCTGACAGCGATGGCAAACTATAAGCATCTGTTCTCAGTTTGTTTTCACAGTGGACAGGGCTAATTAAATCTTGTGGCTATAAAGATGTGCTGGTGTTTGGAAGGAAGAGATGTAAACATTAGTGGAGATAGTCTAATGGTCTTAGAGAGCTTTTTAAGACCCTTATTCCCAGCATTTAAAAATTTTAGTGGAAAATCTGGAAAAATTCTTGGAAGTTTCCAGTAGCCAGTCATTACTGAACTGTCTCATATACCTTTTGATATTAAACTGAAGGAATGCTGGCTCAAGAGTTTGAAATGAGGGCACAGTATTTCAAATGGATAAGGCAGAAATTCAGACTCACAGATACTTCTGTGTCGCTTGTTCATTTGTTTATTTTGGAACTGGTCATAATTTATGACTTGACATAATAGAAGAATATATTTCTTTGAAAATAAGAGAGAAAAGGTGTATTTTTAAACAGAGATTTGTAAATGTTTCCCATTTGTATTAATTTTTATGACAATTGAACTCCCAGTTCCCTTCAGATCCTTTGAGAAATCTGCCTCCATTGATAAAATTTATGTAGACTGTGCCTATATAAAATAAGGGCTACCTGCATTTTAACTGTCTTCTAAGCTCTAAATATTACATTCACCTACACAAATAGAGGATTTTGGCCTTTTTCCATGGATATATGCCTGAAATAGCTTACACTTAGATTTTAATAAGCAATATAGAGATTGATGGTATAATGAGTTTGAAGTTTAGGAATAAACTTGGTAAACAATTCAGATTTCATTGTTCTACGAGACAGAATTAATTCCTTGTATGTAAACAAAATCACTTATTCCCCTATATAAGAAGGGATGGAAAAAATGTAGTGACAGTATTGGCTTCTCTGCCTCCCGTGGTATCAGATGGTTTTTGCTGTTCAAGCTCAGGTTGAACCTGAGGGATTTTTGAATATGAACATGGTAAGCAAAAAGGTTAAAAGTTCCCAGAAGGCTAAAACCTAAAACCAGAGGTATTGTGAGTGATATGTCTAAATATGGTCTCATGTTGTCCATACTCAAGCAAATGGCAAAACCTCAGCTGATAAAGCCCAGAAGCACACCACACATACAGAGCTGTGATATATCAACCAACTGTTGAGAGAAACATACAGAAATCTCCTCATCCATATATTCTCTGACACATTTTCCAGTGTAAGATCCTGCTCAAAAGTGCTAGACCCTCAGGCTGAAACTAAAGCTGAATTTCTCAATTCTGGTTTGAAATTGTTGACAGTGAATCATTTAATGGACTGGCCAAGACCCGTCATTATATGCCCCTTGGTGGGCATGCATCTGTGTTGTTTACAAGGTTCACACGTTTGCAACAGGTGACAGCATTGTTTCATATCACATTAGAGTGACACTGCTTACACATTTAGAGCTATTAAGCTCTTGGAAGTAGAGGAAATTATGGAGCCATTCAACAATCCACTTTTATTCAGCAGATTAGAGAAGGGAAGGTTCAATTTTCAAACTTGCCGATGCAGAACATGCTGCATGTGCGTGTGTGGGAAGAGTGACCTGTAAGGGTACAAACACACAAAGGGTGATGTGGTCAGACTCGTGCTGCTAATGAGCAGGATGGCATTAGGTGCTGGCAGGGTGTTGTGCTCAATACGAGTGCTGTCGGCACTAATTATCAGAGGAAGAAAAGTAGTTTATGTAGTTCAGTGTTGCTAACGTGAAATAACAGAAATAAAAACCAGAATCATAGAGTGGTTTGGCTTGGAAGGGACCTTAAAGATCACCTGTATTTAAAGGAGGCTTATAAAAAAAGAGGGAGAGCAACTTTTTACATGGGCATGTAGTGATAGAACAAGGCGGGGGGAATGGTTTTAAACACGGCTTCTCTCTGCCAGATGACACTCATGCTCCTGAGGTGGGACACTGAGGAGGAAAGAAACGTAAGTAAAACAGCAAAATAAAGAGATGGAAGAGATCACTCTGATCTCAGAGATTAGCATAGTTCACCCAAGGGAAAACCTCAGGAAAATCCGCCTTTTCTCAAAGTGCTGCTTATTTATCGAATACATGTAATTTCTGGGTTAAGTAAAGGTGGCCCACCCACTTAGGTTAAAATTGGTAGGATTTCCCCCCCAAATTGATGGTATATGAAATGTTATGGTATGAGTCCCAGTTGTTGCCCCACATGCTCTCTGCCCTGATCTAGCTGGCTTGTGGCAATCTTGCATCCCTAGCCATCACTAAACTTTACTGTGAATTAAGATATAGCAACACTATGTGCTTTGCTTGCAAACATATACACAATATCTGCAGAAATAAGGAGTACTCTGGAGGGCAAGGCCCAGGTTGTCTTCTCTTGCCTTGACTGGAGAGACCCAGAGTGCTCAATCGTTCTTAATTCTTATGGTACCATCTCCCTCCTGCTCTAAGTGGAAAGCCCACAAATACATTTAAGGACTGGTGTATAATCAAGATTATGCGCCTGTGTTCGGACTCATGGTCAGAGGTGATTATAATGCAGTTCCTTGTTTTCCTCCCTTCTCTGTCACATAAGCATCTTCATCACTGTGCTGCAGAACTGTATTACCTCTGTAGACTGGTGGGATGTGAGTCATGAGACTCAGCATGAGAAAAGGGGCTACAGTCATATATTTTGTGGGAGACAGTTGTACCTTGGGCTTCCCGAGCCTTGTGACTACTCCACCTGTTAGAACCTGTCAAAAAAAGGCACTTATGTTTAGAAACCTTAATGAATAGAGGGCAGCTGAACAGAGGCTTGCTGATCTAAACGTGTGCTTCATTCTGACAATGCACCATTCATCACCTATGTCTTTCTGCCCAATATTGAAAAGAAACGAATATTTATGAGTAAGCAGCAGGCAGAAGCATACTGAAAGGCTGCAAAATTATAGATGTCAGAATAATGAGCAAAATCACTTGACATGTCATGCCCTCTGAGTTAGGGATAAAGTAGTTACCTAAGTGATTCCTTTCCAACCAATGCAACAAATACATTAATCACATCTAACTGTACAATTTAGCTTGTCTAGATACATTCTGGCTTCTGTACAATTCCTGAAAAGCTTCACAACCATGTTATAACCCCATTTTGATTATCTGTTGCTTGGGGAATCAGCTTCAGGCCTCCAGAAAACACAAAGAAGCATGAATGAACATTGGCAGGCACTCTTTATTCTAAAAGCACTTGAAGAACCATGATGGAGATCTCCATCTCTATTGCAATCCCTTCTCCTGAAGCAGGTGTCTTCTCTAGCTGCTGTTTCTGCCCTGGACAGCTCCGTGCTAATCCCGAGGTGAGGAGATGCTACCATTGCTGCCAAGTTTACAACAAAAGCTATTGACTTGGGAGAAAGAGTCCCTGGAGTGCTTGTAGGAGGGGCAGTAAACTGTTAGAGACACATGTTTATGGTTGAGTAACATATTGTTAGGTAGGCAGTGTGGCATTAAGGAGTTAATCATAGTCTAGGCAGAGATTAATATCTAATTGTAGCAACTTGGGGCAGTTTAATTTGCTTGCCTTGGCACAGTGACAGAGTGAAACCACCAGCTGGAGCATGTGAAATCTGCTCCACCCAATCTGGAGTGGTTTCAGCAAGAAAGCACCTGCCAATCTGCCCATCCTGCCTTCCTGCATGCACAGAAAGCAAAAATCATGTACAGTTCTCCAGCTCCTCATCTCCAATTCCTAAGTTCCTCTGCATGGAGGGAATTACCCATGATTTTACTCTTGATGGAAGCAACTCCAATTTGTTAGGTATGTTCACATGCTGAACAAAAGATAAAGTGTTTCTGCCTCCTTTTGTTGGGGGCTTATTCACAACACACTGCCCCGCCCCATGGAGGAGAGAGACTAGGATCAAAGTGACTAATACACAGTTGCAACTCTGCACTGAACTACTGTTTCCTCATCTTGCTTTTCCTTTGCCCTAACTCTGACCAGACTCAGGAAAGGAACAAGGTGGCCCGGATTTGACGCTAGGGATTTATGTTGTACCTGCACATCTCTTGGGGAAAGACTTACAGAAATGTGTTCACTGTAGCAGTTTTCTGTCTAAGGGAATCCAGTATAACCACTTTGTACAGGAATTTATTTTTCACCTCTCCACACTGCCCAGGTTGTAATAAAGAAGCTGATTTACAGCATACCACAGCAGTGGGAAAAATGGGAAAATA
Organism: Pitta sordida; assembly: GCA_013390025.1. Lineage (NCBI taxonomy): Eukaryota > Metazoa > Chordata > Aves > Passeriformes > Pittidae > Pitta > Pitta sordida. The sequence goes on from WEKX01009590.1 coordinate 422,607, forward strand.
CCTATACGTTGCATTAGCAGCAACAACAGTGGTTGAACCAGCAGGGCAACTTCCAGTAGATGAGATGAAGTCACCCACACTGGAATTTGGCAAAAACCCTACATTATTTCCTTTGCCTTCAGAAATATATGATGGCAACCCTAGGGGCCTACATGATCTCCCTAAGATGGTTAAATCAGTCATTCAACAAATTCATTTGAATTGCTTTTGCCCATGCAAGGCCTTGTCTCCTTTAGGAGAGTGTTCTTGTCAGACTTAATTCTGATGATTATGCTTGCTAGAGAAATAATTACTTCAGGCTCCAGGCTCAGAGTCCTTGACATTAGTTCTCATGCAAAAGGGTAGAGAATATTTATGAACAAACTATAGGCATAAATATACTGAAGAGTTGTGAACTTACGTGATACTGGTAAGACCACAGTGACTCCAAGTCACCACAGTGAGGCACTTAGGTAGTGAGCTGCTCTTTAAATGTGCTACAGACTGCTGCAAATGCCCCTTTCAGCTTTTGCTGAAATAGTTACTGAATTCTGAGTGATACCACAGGGAGATTTGCCATGTAAAATGATAAGCCTTTTTTTGATGTGAGATCATAGAAACATTGAATGGTTTGGGTTCGAAGGGACCTTGAAGATCATCTGCTTCCAAATACCCTGCCATAAGCAGGGACATCTACTAGACTAGGCTGCTTAGAGCCCCATCCAACCTGGCCTCGAACACTTCTAGGGATAGGGCATCCATAACTTCTCTAGAAAACCTGTGCCACTGCCTCACCACCCTCACAGTGAAGAATTTCTTTCTTATACCTAATCTAAACCTGCTCTCTTTCAATTTAAAGCCATTTCCCCCATCCTGTTCCAGATGCCCTTGCAAATAGTCTCTCTCCAACTCTCCTGTAGGTTCCCTTTAGGTACTTTACAGACTGGAGAGTTCCCCCCAGAGCCTTCTCTTTCTTCTCCAAGATGAACAACCCCAATGCTCTCTCATCCTGTCATCACAGGAGAGGTGATCTGAACTCACTCCAATAGGTCCATGTCCTTCTTGTGTCGGGGGCCGCAGAGCTAGATGCAGTACCCCAGGTGGGGTTGACAAGAGCAGAGTAAATGGGCAGAATCACATCCCTCAACCTGCTGGCCACGCTTCTTTTGATGCAGCCCAGGATATGGTTTGCTTTCTGGGTTGCAAGTGCATGTTGCCAGGTCACAGGATCACAGGATATTCTGAGTTGGAAGGGACCCACAAGGATCATCAAGTCCAACTCCCAAGTGAACGTCCACACAGCAATCGAACCCACAACCCTGGAGCCATGGGCACCACACTCTCTCCATCTGAGCCTCCCATTATCTAGATGATACCAAGCTGGGGGCAAATGTTGAACTGCCAGAGGGCCCTTCAGAGGGGCCTTGACAGACTACAGAAATGGACAGACTCCAATAGTATGAGACTTAACAAGACTAAGTGCAGAGTTCTTCACTTTGGACATAACAACCCCATGCACTGCTATCGTCTGGGGGAGAAGTGGCTGGAGAGTGGTGAAATGGAGAGGCATTTGAGAGTAATGATTGACAGGAAACTTAATATGAGCCAACAGTGTGCCNTGGGAGTTGGACTAGATGATCCTGTGGGTCCCTTCCAACTTGGAATGACCTGTGAACCATGTCACTGAGTTCCTCATCCAGTCTTTTCTTAAACACCTCCAGGGATGGCGACTCCACCACCTCCCTGGGCAGACCATTCCACTGAGAGATCACTCTCTCTGTGAAAAACCTCTTCCTAACATCCAGTCTAAACCTCCCCTGGCATAGCTTAAGGCCATGTCCTCTTGTTCTGGTGCTGGCAGCCTGAGAGAAGAGATCTACACCCACCTGACTGCAACTTCCCTTCAGGTAGTTGTAAACAGCAATGAGGTCACCTCTGAGCCTCCTCTTCTCCAGGCTGAACAACCCCAGCTCCTGCAGTCACACACCAAAATTATCATAACAAGGTTTTCATTCACCAAGACCCCCACATCCTCATCAGTGCTGCTCTGAATCCATTCTTCACCCATGCTGTACTTGTGCTTGGGTTTGCCCTGAGTGATGTGCAGGACCTTGCACTTGGACTTGTTGAATGTCATGAGGTTCGCATGTCAGGGCTGTAAAGTCTTTCTGGATTATATTGTTCTGCTTCTTTTTAGGTGTTAAAGACAGCGCTTCTTTTAAAAAAGCAAGACCCAGGAACTAAAAAAACCCAGGAGTGACTGCACAGAGAAATTAGAAAATCATAGAATCAATGAGATTAATCCAGCACTGACAAGTGCACCACTAAACCATGTCTCTAAGCACCATATCTACCCATTTTTTTCAACACTGGATTCCAGAGACAGTGACTCCATCGCTTCCCTGGGCAGCCACTTCCTATTCCTGGTAACCGTTCCAGTGAATAAATTTTTCCTAAATACCTGTGCTGACCAGCTGTCTTCGAGATTAAACCATGNAGGCCTGGCACTGCAGGGCCGCACCTGCCGGGCCAGCCTGAGAGCCAAGGCGAACGCAGAACAAAGGCTGACAGATGCCTTTCTGCTTTGGGCAATTGGCCGTTTCAAGAACTCGTCCCAAGCTGGGGTTTTCCCACGGCCATAGGGGAGCGGGCAGAGCTTTTCGCTGCTCTGTGAAGTGGTAAACATCACGAGGGGACAGGCCAGGGTTGAGGATGGCAGCTGGACTGCTTGCAGTCCCTTGCAGTCCCCTATCAACACAGAAGAAATAGACATTCGTAGCATCCCGGTGTACCCTTGAGCAGAGAGCTTGGCAGAGGCGTAAGATAAGGCNGTGCTGACCATCTGTCTTCGAGATTAAACCATGCCATAATCTAGCAGTGGCAAATTTTGTCCTGTCTGACCAAGGGCCTGACTGTTTCCTTTGGCCAGTCGCGACAGTCAGCAAACCTTACGCACAGACACAAGAGAGATGCCATGCAGAAGGGAGGGCTGGGCTGGGGAGGGCCTGAGAGAAAATGCTTCAGTGGCCTACGGGGCAGAGGAGTAGGAGGAGGACAGCGAGAGACAGGAAGACAGCGGAGAACGTGTGCCTATCTCCACCACAAGAATAGAGCAGCACGTTCCCCGGCCCTGCGCCGCTGCCGCTCCTCCCTCCCCCCGGGATTCCCGCCCTCTCCCCCNATAAGGCTTGCAAACAAACAACTGTTGCAGAACTTTCTCACCGTGAGAAACCCCACGTTGGAGCAGAAGACAGAACCGTGAACGTCTACCAATGAATATAGTGTAAACACGTGTGCAGCCAATTAGAATAGCCTTCTGATACTTTAACTGTATGTGTGTCGAGAAACAATAGAGGCATTTTCACCAGCATCAAGTGTGTGTGTGTGCTGCTTTTGTCCACCCTTCCTACGACAGGCCGGGAGGCTCCTGCTGCAGAGCCGAGCGGCTGCCCCAGCGGCCGGGGAAGAAGGAGCTCCCACGCCTGAGGCAAGATGCGCCTGGGCGGAGCCGATCTCCTTCCCTGGATCCAGAGGGCTCCTGAGCGACAAACTGCTGGCAAACCCAGCTTCGCCTTCCTCATCTGCCCAAACAGAAGGAATTAGAAGCAACCAGGCAACAGTTTAGCTTGCCTTCTTGCATCACACCGTTTGGAAACTGCCTTCTCCGATTGCAATATGCCACTAATGTGAAATCTGGGATGTGGTCCCAGAAATACATTGGGTTTAAATCTAGGTCTTCCTAAACTAAGAACAGAGAGATGGATTGATGACCTCTGTCCAAGATGAGGAAGATGCTGGTTGCATGGGAAGAGCTCCATTTGATCAAAAGAAACCCAGCAAGCCGACCGCAGTTGAGCCTTGTCCTCAGAGGAGCTGTGCCTGTGACTCCTCTCACTGCTTTAGTGTATAGCTTTTCTCTGAGTGCTAAGCACACACACATGCACAGATCTGTGGGGTCAGCTCCCAGCCAGCCCTATAGTATTCCAAAACTCAGTGACACTAAATAGTATGAAAATAAAAGACAATTCAACGGGAAGGCCCTGAAACATTCCTTAACACTGGAAATCCTGATGCAAAGATCATGCTGCTACTGGTTTTGTTTTTGTCAGGCATCTATTGTGCGTAAAGGTTGTATAAGCAGGTTATGCACAACTTTATGAGTATACCCTGATAATCTAGTGACTAAAATGCACGGAAGATTGCTGAGGCTAATGTGCTGCTGGGCGATATTTTGGCATGCAGACATGTGACCCGAATCCTTTGGCTGTGAAGTTATGGGTGGCAGAAATATGCGCGACCTGTGAGTGTGAGCTCCAAGAGGGAGCTCAGGAGGACCAGTCCATTGCAGGAACAATATTCACATTCAAATGCAATCAAAGCAAAGCCTAACAGTGAAATAAAGTGCTGATAAGGTACAGAAGGCTAAACCAGTGAATTGGAATGCTTCCTCTGACCATAGATTTCTATATTTTTCCCACAAACCTTTATAAATCCATATGTTCTCCTATGTTAAAAGCATGCCTGAGAGGGCTTGTCTTCATCGTGTGGCTTTAACCTGCTAAAATAGGATTTGGCTCATTTGTATGCATTTCATATCAAAATGCTGATTTGTTCTGTAGAGAGATTGCTATACAAGGTAGAGCAAGATCCATTGTTACGAGAACACAAACGTAGACTCTAAAGGTTATACCATTTAATGTTAATATTGACGCTTTATAGGCTGCAATCATGTCCCTGGTTAAAGTAAACACCATTAAGAGATGGAATGCGGAGTCTTGCCTTCCTTCACACATTGCCCTGGGGTGCTACAGCTATGTGGGGCCCCTAAATAGCTAACACACCACATAGGCAGTGTAGCACTGGGGGACCTGTAGCTGGGCCCCAGTGATCAAAACTACTTTTTCTTCTGTTGCAATAAACCCGTTCCTTGTGCTGCCATTCTCTGCATGGTCCACGGGCAAATGCTTCCAGAGCGCAGGGGAGAGAGGGTGGTGCCTGTCCCAGGTCAGGGACCAGCTGGCATTCTCTTGGACAGTGAAGTGAGAAGATGTAACAGAAGTAGGAAACTAGTTGAATTTAATTACTTTTTATTATTTATATATTTATATATTTATTACTTGTGATAGTAAATTAACAGAAATTAGGAGCTGCTACTCAGGCCTACAAGGTTTTCTATTATTCAGCTGGTGATATGAATTAGATTGTTGTTAGACAGTTTTGCAGTTTCTACTGCAATTCCTTTTTATTATTTCATTATTTGACTATTAACTAAATTGTAAGTATTCCTACATAGTCCCACATAGGACTCTTGAATCAGCATTTCTCTGAACCAATGTGAAAATGCTGAAACAGCCTAAGATTTTTTTTAGAAAATAAGTAACGAAATACACATATTTTATTTAGGAAATGTCTCTGTTATGTGTAAAAGAAAAGGACAAAAAGTACACCAAGATGTTAAGTGTTTATTTAAGGCATGGGATTCTTGTAGATATGTAATCACATAAACATTGAATTAATGCAAGAAGCAACAGAACCGTTGCCATTTCTGTCAGGTGTTATCCCATCTGGTATCGGTGGGTGCTCAGCGCCAAGACTTTACTATGGCTCCTTTCTAGAAAGTCTACCAACAGCAACGAGTTGAGGTAGCCAGGTAGCCAAAAGGCCAAGACCACAACTGTAACCCTGTGTGATGTACAAGGAGCAAGGAGAATTTTCTGGCTTGTGCACCTTCATTTCTTGTCAGCACCCTTTTCTTTTGAAAACTAAACAAGAATTAACCACTAGGTGGCTGTATTCGGTAACAAAAGGCTGCTCATACTTCCTTATTCTGCTCTAACCAGTATTAAAGACAGTATTATTTTCACAATTTCAATCATTCTTTTCATGGTCCGATTAATGTGGACAGACCAAAGAGCCAGGACAATCCATCCTGATATGGTTATTGGATATGTAAGCAATCTTGGTTATTCTGTGAGTTAGTAGCTGGGTTACTAGCCCAGATAAGAAGGGCTGTAGGGTGCAGTGCTGTGCAGAATTTTGTGCCATAGCACTTTACAAAACCAGCTTGAACTGGATTACTTGTTCATCACGGAGCCTGAGTATGTAGATCCTGAGCTGTCCTCTAGTGCTAGACCCAGCCTAATTCTAACAGAGGCCAAGGATGAGATTTCCTGCCAGGACTATGGGTAGATACCTCTGATTCTGTCTGAAATGCCACTAGAAGTCACAGATATGGAGCACTGGTCAGCCAACAGCTGTGTCAGCTATACTTCTGGGTGGCAGAGCAAGGGTAAGGTAAAGGTAGGAGATCTCTATCCCTTCTTACAAAGGAGAAGTCCTCAGGTGCCAAAAGAAGGCTGTGGTGGGTTAATCTTGGCTGACAGCTCACCCAGCTGCTCCCCTCCTCCTTCCCTCCTTCTGCTGTAGGACAGAGGGAGAAAGTAGGATGAGAAAGGTGGGTCAGGATAGAGATGGGAACATTGCTTGCCAATTGCTCTTATGGGCAAACAGACTCCTTGAGGGAAAAGCAATACAATTTACTGCCGATTACAATATATTTGAGTAGTGAAAACAAAAAGAAAATTTCCTCCTGCTTTTCCAGGTTCAATTTAAGTTCTTCAGTCCAGACTCTTCTACCCGCTTCAAGCAGAACTGTGTGGCAGGGGTAGATATGGTCAGTATATAATAGTTTCTCTTGGCTAATCTTTTCTTCTCACACTTCATCTGCTCCACTGTGAATTGCCCATGAACTGCAGTTGCTGTCAGGAAAAATCTGCTCTGATGCGGGCTTTCTACAGGCTGCAGTCCTTCAGGAATATTCATCTGCTCCAGTGTGAGTCCTCTATGGTCTGCTGGCCAGCTCCATGGGCTACCTTTCTCTGACCTTGATGTTCCCTCTGCTACTTCTTCCTCATTTTTACCTCCTTCTCAGTCTCTCCTCCCTCTTGAAATCACAGAAAAGAAGTAACTAGTGTGTCTACTTGGCTTTGAGCCTTCTCTCAATTATCAGCTGTGAAGGGCTTACCCTTGGGTGCACTGGGAAGGGCTCCCAGTTTTTCTACTGCCATGGGAGTGGCCTGGGCACATCTGGACTTTCTTCAATGCCTCTGAGAGGCTGTGCAGAAATGGTAGTCTGCCAGCCCCGGGCTCTTGTGAAAACCTGGCAAAGCCATGGCACACAGAGATGGAACTTCAAGCATCATACTATCGAGCTAGTTGTGGAGCTTGTAGGAGACATTGTCCAGGCCAATGGGAAGATTCCCTGCAGCTGCTGAATGACCATACATGTTGGGGATGGTCCTGAGTTGATGGGGTGTTCATCCATCATTGCCAACAGAACAAGGGGGATATTGGACATGGCGTCTGTTGGAGAGGCCTCTTTGATAGCTAAGAGGTGCCTTTTTTTCCCTCTCATGGGATCTCTTTTTTTATGTATTAGCAGACAGTGACCATGAACACATTTTAATCATGGCTCTACGATGCAAAAGCTAGGCTTGTGTTCTGAAACATAGGTCAAAGAGGGCTGATTGTCCATATTTGTCTCTTGCACTTTTGTGGACAGGAGTAAGCCAAAAAGACTTTTGAATTTCATCGCAGCAATCCAATGTGGATCACTGTCAGCTTTACGAATCTGCCATGTATCAAGAGGTGGCCGACTTGCTGCTTCTGCTGTCCCTGGTCATAGATTCACAGTCCTAGTGATAAAACATCAGGCCAGCCTCATGAAGGTCTACCCACAGAGAAGCTCTGTAGATCTGGCTGATTCTTTGCTCCCTGATTCTCAGTTCTGTACACCACTCTGACAGAAAAGTCAGCTGTGGGTAAGGCCACTTGTCTGACCGGGACTTGAAGAGCTACAGGATGCATCAGATAAGGACCTTTAGAGAGTCAGTTAGTGTGACGGAAGGGTCTTGTCAAAGGTGCCAAAACAATTTGTACATTGAATATCATTTGAGACAGAACCCCAAGTGGAACTGAGGGAAAGAAGGGAAGGGCCTGCAATGTGGATATATTTGGTGTATCCATACTAGCTCCTGTGAAATCTGGGAATTTAGTATTACCCATTTCACTGGCCATGCCTGCACTGCTGTTGAAACACCTCTTCCCCAAAACTGACCGTGGCTTATCATAGTATCATAGTATCATAGTTGATAAGGCTGGAAAAGACCTTGAAGATCATCTGGTCCAACCTATAATCCAACTAAGATCTAACATCTAAATCATGACACTCAGCACCTCATCCACTCTACCCTTAAACACCTCCAGGGACGTCGACTACACCACCTCCATGGGCAACTCATTCCAATGCTGGATCACTCTTTTGGTGAAAAACTTTTTCCTAATATCAAGTCTAAACCTCCCTTGCTGGAGCTTAAGACCATGACCTCTCGTTCAACTCCAATGGCCAGGGAGAAAAGACTGACCCCTGCCTGTCTGCAACCCCCTTTTAGGTAGTTATAGACAGTGATGAGGTCACCCCTGAGCCTCCTATTTTCCAGACTAAACAGACCCAGCTCCCTCAGCTGCTCCTCATAGGGCTTATCTTCCAGCCCCTTTATCATCCTTGTTGCCCTTCTCTGAATGCGTTCCAGCTCCTCAACATCTTTCTTAAATTGAGGGGCCCAGAATTGGATACAATACTTGTCTCACCTCATGCCAAATCAAGGTTAAGATAGCTTAGGAGTGCTTCCAAAAGCTTCTCTTTTTCACAGAGTACCTAGTGACTGATGCCTAGAGTTGCAGCAAACTTTTCTTCTTGGAGAAAAGAAACAAAATAGTTCAGCCAACACAGAAGTTATTGCTGTGGTCAGTCAGGCTTACGGTGAAAGTCAGTAGCAAGAGCTCTCTGGCCACTTCAACCTGGAAAATAAAAAAACCCCAGCTTTAATCTAGTTATGTTGCTCATACTCTCTGATATGTTACTCTCTCTAGCTCTGATAATGCTACTCAATCTAGCTCCTCATATCTGCTGGGGGGGGGAGGGGAGAAGGGAAGGGGAGGGGAGTGAAAGCAGAGGTGGCAATGTCTTAGCCAATGTGGATTTCTGTGCCCTCTAACATCCGTTTTTACACTTTTACATAAGAGCAGTCATCTTCCTCGAGGGAAAGAAATGCTAATTTTGCATTTTCAGAGCTGACATATGCATGGATATACGTACTTAGCCTTAGTCTGCCGTACTGCAAAATGTTGATCCATTCCGTAAAGTTTCTTACTCATAAAATAAGAAATATGTCTTAAACATTGGGTGGTTTCTAATACCATTTAGAAGTCAAATTCTTATGTTAAAACTCTTTAAGAATGCAAATGAAAAGTCATTAAACGGGGATGAAGAATTTCTTTCACAAAAGACTGAAATTTTTTGAAACCTGAATGTTGAACTTGTCAACAAATAATGCTAGATAAGTGATAAAAATCCATCAAAACAAATCTAAGCCTGCAATTTGTCTAACTTGGTCTCACACAGGAATTCCACTTTAACAAAAAACCTGTAGTTTCAGTCTTGAATTTTGTTTTGGTTTTATTTTTCAATGAGAATTTCAAGCAGATCATCTGATTATGCCAGGAACTTCTCAATTCCTCTGAAATAATATTTTAGCAGAACTGACATGATACTGTGAATATCACTGACAGCATTGCATTTTTTTAATTCAGAAGTATTGTGTAAGGTTTTTTTCCAGCCTCTTTGGATGTGATTAACTTCTCTATTCATTTTCTTCATGATTACTTGGTTTTTATAACCATTGTGATACCCAGGCTGATTTCACAAGCAGACTATGGAAACCTGACCTCACATACAGATAAAGAGGAAAATACATCACTGACTTCAGCATGGCAAGTTTTTTCCACCTATGGTTCTTTGCTCTCTCACATTCTTGGCCAGGCAACTAAATTACTTGTTTTAAGGATTGTTTTTCCTTATAAAACATCTTTGTTGATTCTGCACAGATTAGAAAAAGAGGAGCAATTGTTATGGTTTGGGTTTTTTAAATAGAAAGGCCTTAATAGTTTCTTGCACATTTAAAATGTGAAAACTGTGTGTTCAAATTAAGAGAGGAGCCAAAGTTCAAGGTAGTTCTACCTGAGCTGGTAACTGCATCCCAGTTACCAGGCATTATGATGAGTGACCAGTGATAAGACGTCTTTTTTTCTGTATCTGTGTCTGATAAAATCTTTTAAACAGATTCCTATTGCTTGACATAAAACAGTGAAATGTAAGCACTCGATAAAGTACTGGGTTAATCACTGGGGTTTTCTGGAAGAATACTGTGGCACCAAAAACCTTTCCTGCCCAGCAAGGCTGAGTTCCTGGTTACTGTCACTGTTGACATATGCACTGCTGGGTTTAAGAAGAAACAGTGATGGAGAACGGCAGGCAGGTAATTTCAGTAGCTCCTGAAAAAACTGACCCATAAGGAGGGATCAGTGTATCTTGTTGGCTGTGACAGTTGTCTTCAAAATCTTGTTGCAACTTCCCATATGAAGAGCATAGCGTTTTTTCACTACGCCAGCAGTGAGATTTGAATTTAATTATTAGCTACAATATTCAAAATAACATTACTAGAGTCAGCTGAAAGTGTCTGAGATGAGATTTATCTGAGGTTGAAGTAGTTTAAACAGTTTTACCTTCACCTTAATCTTTTGGTAGAAGGAAGGCTTTTTCTCCATGGTTTATCATGTGAAACTGGTAACTACAAATTTATTAACAAAACTTGATTAAAATTGTGCAAAAGTCTTGTAAACATTTTTTATTAATGTCATGCCAATAGAAATTGGTATAAATTTCAAAGCATGCAAATAAAAAGTTACACAAGCATATTCCAGAGACTTTTCTTATGATGAGTGATGATTTATTCAATAACTTTTTGTCCATTTCTGTCAATTGCTGGTAAGTCTCCTGAGTTCTCTCTGTTGTTTCTAATAACAGGACCAGGACTCATGCAAATTTGGAGAAAACACATGGTTGCAGCTTTCTAAAATAGGGAAATGGTGGATTTCTTTACAGACCATCAAGCTAATCTTGTATTCTTGTTTAGTCAGTCCTTGATGAAACTGCCCATTGTGACGCCAAATAGAAAGTGAGTTGTGATTATGAGCCTCTCTTTGAAGCTTGTCAGCTGTGAGCCTCATTCTGGCCATCACCTTGGCATACAGAAACATTATAACTTCAAGAGATGATGGTGACTTTTATTTGCTACACGAGCACCAGGAGATAGGATTAGGTATGTATAAAAAATATACATTTATATAGAATATCTTAAATACCTGATCTAATGTATGAAAACATGTAGAGTGCTGTTACTAGGAATACTATTAAAAAACAAAATCCAACAACTGAAGCATTGATAGGTTAAATGATTTGTGTAGGTTACACAGAAAAACTTTGGGAGACTCAAGAACTACCACACATTCTCCCAAACTCACAAAGTTATCTTATTAATAGACAGATCTCTAGAAAGGGTTAATCGAAATGCTAGGTTCAGTAGAAACTGAACTCCAAGGCATGTTTTCTCTCTCCATGTAATGAATATTTTGTTCATCTTTTCCTTCTTTCCCTATGTGGCTGAAAATATCTCATGGTAAATGTGCTATGGCAGCTGTACTGTGCCTCTCGTGGGTACATACTGTTTGTTCTCTATTCCTTTAGCAGCTGTCATCAGTGCCGATCAGCAAATGTTTATATGAAGTTATTATTTCGTTAAAAACATGACACATAACCTCAAGGATGAACACTGACAAAAAAAATGCAAGCAGTCACATACTGGTTCAAAAGGCTCAGGACTGCTCATCTGGAACTAAGGGCACCATGAGGTCAAGTACTTCCCCTTATTCAACCACACACAATACCCCTGGCTGCTCTGTATCTGTAGTTTAAAGAATTTTCTATCTTTGGTATCATATTGTTACACCAACAATCAAGGTTTGAAGTGAAGAGGAAGCTTTGTTGGAAAGCTCATGATATTAACCCAGGCTTTGGCTTACTTGTAACACTTATATTTTAAGGGATGGCAATGGAAAACTTCAAGCTGCAAATAAAGCCGTGTCAGTTCTGTATGGTGTTCTGTAAGTGGGTGATGATGACACTTTCCTCAGGAAAGTGTGCCAATTTGTAAAAATACAGGTAGAGAGGCAGTGTGTAGCAGAGGGATTTTCTAGGGTCTTCTTGATGGAAGAACGGAGGTGTGTTGATGAGTAGCATCTTGCCTGGCATCATCCCTCCTTTCTGCTTTTAGAAAGAAACATGAGCCAAATTCTCATGAAGCTCTGAAGAGTAAACTGTAGCCCACATTGCTATATCTTGCTCCTTGCTGCGGTATTTGAATGTTTTATCAAACTCTATAGTGCCTGGCTGCTACTGGAGCCTGTAGTGTTTTCCTCTGCCTTCAACAGACACTGAAATACATGTAGAAAATCATTGAAAAGGGTGGAAACATTTAACTGAATAGTAGCTATGTTACTACTCAAGCAGAAAAAAGAAAAAAGAAAGAAAAAGAGGGGGGGAAAAAAGCATGGCAGGAAGTGGCTCTTCTGGGAATAATTCTCCCAAGGTCTTGTGCCATTTTTAGTCTTGATCATGTAAGCAAAGCACAGCAGCTCTCAAAGGACACGTGTGGGCTGCTGGCTCCATGAAGCATGTGCAAGCATGCTGCCAGTCAGTCTGAGTAAAGAAGGTGAGGGTGCATCTGCATGTTTCTGGAGAGGTAATGCCTCAGAAAAGGTAGGAAAGACCTGTAGAGGATTATAGATGACTAGATTGTTTCTCTTGGAAGTCTAGAGAGTTTTTTTTATTGCCCATTGAGGTAGCATTGTCCCATGCTTTTGTTATGACTAGAAATAAAACCTCATCTTGCGCCAGAGAGGCAGTGTGGTTGTTCTGGCTAGCAAACAGCAAGGTGAAGTTATACAATCATATCACTTTCTCTGAAACACAGACAATGCAGTCAGACAGTGAAAGAGACAGCCCTGCCTTTCTCAGCTAAGGTGGAGCCCCTTCCATCTGTCCCATGAGGGGCGAAGGGATGGAGGCAGCTCACCCTGGGCCCTCCATTCCTGAGACCTTTCCATGGCTCTTCCCAGAAGATCAGCACATCTTCAGTCCTTTCTACTGCAAAAAAACTGCAGGGGAAAAGTGCAAATACTGCAGCAAAAAGCAAAAAACTGGGAGTGCGCCGAGCATAGGGCGAGTAAAAGGTACTCCCAGTGGAGCAGGCTGATAATCACTCACCGGAAACATTTCTTAATTAAGCAGCATACAACCTTAAATAACCTCTTAGAACTAAAGCAAACACTTCTTTGTTTTTGATGCCACATCTTCTTAAAAAAGTGATAGAAGCGCTAAGAGGTAGCAGAGTCAGACAGCCACCCTGGAGTGCTGTGGGCTTCCCAAAGCAGCTGTCGTGCAAGGGTTGGGCCAACAAGGATTTTATGCTGGAAAGCCAGGCATTTGGGGCAGACTAGGGTGGTGGCTGGTCATGGAGCAATGTGCATGTTTGCAGAGAGGAAGATAAAATGCAGCAGGTAGGCAGGCCAGCTGCTGGCCAAGCAGGCAGGACGAGACTGTGACGAGCAAGGAGGAGGCAAAAAATGGCTAATAGAGGAACTGGGAAGGAGAATCTGCCCACAAGGAAACTTTTTTTAGCTGTCAGTGTGACAGTATTCTCACTAGTTGACAACAGCTGTGCCGACCACAGGCACTGCCCTGATGCCTGGACTGGCTCAGCATTCTGAGAACACCCAGCCCCATTCTGACATGGGTGGGCAGCACCCAACCCCTGCCACTGGAAAGCACAGACATGGAGACATGGGGACATCAGAGTGGGTGGGAGACCATACCTGCAGCAAAGCTGTAGACATCCCCCAGCCACTGGAAGACAGTGGAGCAGTGGAAGAGTTTGAAGGACATCATATGAGTGTGCAGGATGTGCTGCTCCAGCCTGCTTCTTATCTGACATCTTCTGGCCACAGCTATTTTTGAAATGTATGACATTTTGAAAATATAATCACAATATTTTCATGTTGCTTGGAGACATGCAGCTGGAGATCAGAGCTATGTCTAAAACAACTCATCATGAACTGAAACAAATGTATGAGCGTTTCCACCTAAGGTACATAGACATATGTGAAAAGCACCTAGATGAAGTGTCTGAGGAACTTTCACATGGGAATGGAGGAGGTTGCATGAATCATTATACACTTCCAACTTAGATTTTACAATAGTAAGGTTTTAGAGAGGAGAGATACCATCTAAAAATTAGCAGAAATTGTTTATAAAACATGCATTTGTGTAAATCCTAGACTTGGAATAAAAGAAAAAATTGTGTGACTTAAGTCAGAATAAACCACTTAGTTTAGCCAAATAGCTGCACAGTCTACCAAACCCTATCTTCTAGTGACAAACCACATGAAATCTGTGCAGATAAGCCATCATGAGTGGCTGGTTTCCCCCGTATCTCACTGACAAGCAGTGGGGAGGAGTATGCTTAATTAATACCCAGGGGAAAAGTAGGGGACATCTGTTGGAGTAAACCCTGGTTACACTCAAGTGGGTATTGNGCAGGTAGGCAGGCCAGCTGCTGGCCAAGCAGGCAGGACGAGACTGTGACGAGCAAGGAGGAGGCAAAAAATGGCTAATAGAGGAACTGGGAAGGAGAATTTGCCCACAAGGAAACTTTTTTTAGCTGTCAGTGTGACAGCATTCTCACTAGTTGACAACAGCTGTGCCGACCACAGGCACTGCCCTGATGCCTGGACTGGCTCAGCATTCTGAGAACACCCAGCCCCATTCTGACATGGGTGGGCAGCACCCAACCCCTGCCACTGGAAAGCACAGACATGGAGACATGGGGACATCAGAGTGGGTGGGAGACCATACCTGCAGCAAAGCTGTAGACATCCCCCAGCCACTGGAAGACAGTGGAAGAGTTTGAAGGACATCAGATGAGTGTGCAGGATGTGCTGCTCCAGCCTGCTTCTTATCTGACATCTTCTGGCCACAGCTATTTTTGAAATGTATGACATTTTGAAAATATAATCACAATATTTTCATGTTGCTTGGAGACATGCAGCTGGAGATCAGAGCTATGTCTAAAACAACTCATCATGAACTGAAACAAATGTATGAGCATTTCCACCTAAGGTACATAGACATATGTGAAAAGCACCTAGATGAAGTGTCTGAGGAACTTTCACATGGGAATGGAGGAGGTTGCATGAATCATTATACACTTCCAACTTAGATTTTACAATAGTAAGGTTTTAGAGAGGAGAGATATCATCTAAAAATTAGCAGAAATTGTTTATAAAACATGCATTTGTGTAAATCCTAGACTTGGAATAAAAGAAAAAATTGTGTGACTTAAGTCAGAATAAACCACTTAGTTTAGCCAAATAGCTGCACAGTCTACCAAACCCTATCTTCTAGTGACAAACCACATGAAATCTGTGCAGATAAGCCATCATGAGTGGCTGGTTTCCCCCGTATCTCACTGACAAGCAGTGGGGAGGAGTATGCTTAATTAATACCCAGGGGAAAAGTAGGGGACATCTGTTGGAGTAAACCCTGGTTACACTCAAGTGGGTATTGATCAAATGAAATAGAATATGCTTTTGTACTAATATACCTCTAGAGAAGTTCCAGGCAGAAGTAGTAGAGAAGCTGTGATATGGCCTGGTGGTACAGCATCCTGCCCACTGCTTCATTTCTGGAGGGGAAGAGGAGATGGCACAAGGGGAGACCCTCTGCCAAGATGAGCCCATGCACCACATTGCCAGTGGGCACAGAGGCAGACTTGTCCAGTTTGGGTGAGTATTTAAAGATGAATTTTTTAATTAAGATTTCCACATAGTCTTTGATTAAGCCAGAAGCAGGAGGACAGATGTGATTTGAAGGTTGGAAAAAAATCACCTGCAAGAGAAGTTTCTGGGTATGGTGTGACTTATCTTTTCCTGTTTCTCCCTGTTATTCAGTGAAAAGATGACTTTTTAATTGCAGTTACTTATTATCTTTGCATGATAAACTTAGTTCTAGTGACAAGATAAAGAGGCGAGACCTCATTTTCCTGTCACCAGTTTCTTTGGTTAAGTAACTTACATTAATTATGGAGCAAAGCAAGGTGCAATGCAAATGTACCCTGTCCTTTTATTCAGCCTTTCAATAATGTAATAATATACACAGAATATATATTCAATATATATATATTGAATAATATATTAAATAATATTCAATATATTCAATATATTCAATAATATGTATATATTCAATAATATACACAGAATCACAGAATATCACAAGGATAATTGAGCCCAACCTTTAGCCCCGCACAGGACCATTCCTAAGAGTCACACCATGTGCCTAAGAGTATCATTCAAATGCTTTTTAAACTCTGTCAGGCTTGGTGTTGTGACCACTTCCCTAAGAAGCCTGTTCCAGTACCCAGATACCCTCTGGATGAAGAAACTTTTTCTAGTATTTCTAATATTTTCTAATATTTAACCTAAATTTGCCCTGACACAACTTCAGGTTATTCCCTTGGATCTTGTCACTGGTCACCACAGAGGAGAGATCAGTGTCTGCCCCTCCTCTTCCCTTCATGAGGAAGTTGTAGACTGCAATGAGATCCCCTCTTAGTCTTCTCCAGGCTGAACAGAACAAGTGACCTCAGACAATCCTCATAAACCTTCTCCTTAAGGTCCTTCTCCATCTTCGTTGCCCTCCTTTGGACACTCTCTAGTAGCTGAATACCTTTCTTACATTGTGGTGCCCAAAACTGCCGCAATATTCAAGGTGAGGCTGCACCAGTGCAGGGCAGAACAGGACAATTCCCTCCCTCGATCGGCCGGTGATCTTTGCCTTATGCCCCTCAGGACATGGTTGGCCCTTGTGGCTGCCAGGGCACTGCTGACTCATATTCAACTTGCTGTCGACCAGAACCCTCAGGTTCCTTTCCATGGCACTGCTTTCCAGCATCTCAAATGTCTCGGATTGCCTTATCCCAGGTGCAGAATCCAGCACTTTTCCTTGTTGAATTTCATACGGTTGGTGATTGGCCAGTCCTCTAATTTGTTAACATCTCTCTTCAGGGCCTCCCTGCCTTTGAGGGAGCCAACAGCTCCTTCCAGTTTTGTGTCATTTGCAAACTTGCTCAGTATCCCTTCCAGTCCTGCATCCAAGTCATTTATGATGATGTTGAAGAGTACAGGGACTAAGATGGAGCCCTGTGGAACCCCACTAGTGACAGGTCACCAGTCTGATGCTACCCCACTCACTCTTACCTTCTATGCTTGACCTGTGAGCCAATTGGTTACCCACTGCATGACGTGTTTACCCAGCTGTGTGCTGGACATTTTGTCCAGAAGAAACGTGTGAGAGACAGTATTGAAAGCTTTACTGACATCCAAAAAGATTACATCAACTGGCTTCCCTTGATCAGTCAGGTGGGTTACCTTGTCATAAAAGGAAAACAGGTTTGATTAGTAGGATTTTCCTCACACGAAGCCCTGCTGGCTCTGACCAATGACAGCATTGTCTTTCCGGTGTTTTTCAATACCTCCTCTAACTTTACCAGTTCCTTCGAAATTTCAAAGCCTGCAATGATTTAGGGCACAGATGCCCTGGTTCATTCTCTGTGAGCAAGGCTATGAAGAATTCTGCACATTGGTCTGCTCAGAGTGTCTGGTGCAGTGTAAATGTATCCATCCACACTCACACCTCCAGTGATCTGGAGGATCATTCTGAAAAGACATGAAATGGATGAACAAGTATTTAATGGCTAAAAAGTTGTGTCCTTAGGGGTGACTGAGATGGTGTCAGTGGTTCAAAGCTCACATTTTGCTCATGCTTCACCACACATTTTGAGTAGGAGTGAACGGCTGGTTTGGGCAGGAGAAATACTGCTGAGCTGTTCCTTCCTCCCATGCTGGAAACACATTTGTTTGGGGACTTTCTGAGACACTTGCTTTCAAAATTCACAGAAAATGTGAAAAAAACTGGAATAAACCAGATTTTGCTAGTCTGTGTTTATGGAAGCAGCAGAAAAAACCCATGTCTTTTAAGAGGTTTTGCCATATAACCTGAAGACCCTGGTCTGTATTCTGTGTAGTGTGGGGGAATTGATGGAGGCTGCATTGAGCTTGAGTTGAAAATAAGATGTAATGAGCTGACTTTCCCAGCTTTCCACACTGCTTTGGTCATGCTGGAGAGCCCAGGGAGAGTGCTCTGGCTCCTGCACTTAGGGATTGCCAAGGGTATTGCTGGACAGGGATGGTTACCCTGACCTGCCTGGTTAACCTGCTGGGAACTGGCTCAGATTACAAACATGGGGACCTCAGGGTAAAGTGGCAGTGCTGGTGTTTTCTAGCATACAAAATTCATGGAGAGGAGGAGAGAAATGGAAATCCTACCAAAGGTATAGGTGGCCAGATTCTTGCTGCACAGAGGTGTACTGTGCTCTCCCAGCACCACCACGCTGCCTAAGCGCCTAGACACTGGTGTGAACCACTGGCTTGCAGATTGCACCTGACAGCCCGTCCCTGAGAGTCAGCAGGTGCTGTTCTTATTGGCAAATAAGTCTTTTCACAGAGGCAACATGTTGATATCCTGTGGTTACTAGTTGGAAACCTCCTCTCTGCAAACCACCTTATAAAACCACATTCAGACTCTTCCCAAACAGAACCTTCAAAGATAAAAATTTCTCTTCAGACCTACCAGGCCTGGATCTGTTGGAGAAAAATTGTCCTGAGGAGTCCTTCGTCATTCCAAGCAGTAACCTGGAGTCTGTGGAGCTGAGACAGACAGAGAAATCCAAAAGGATGCTTCTCTTGACATAAAGCAGCAGCTCAGTAGCCAGACTGCGGCAGTGAGCCTGTGTGGATGGTGCAGACATGTGAGAGTAGGGAACTTTTTGCATTGCCACATAATGCCAAAACTTGTCGAATGCTAACGCAGCACCCTGTGTGTCATCCACTTGTTCTTTAGACATCTGACTTGCTTACAGCATGAACACAGCTCTCCATCATATGGGAATTGAAGTCTATCATCAGATGCCAGGAGATAGGGTCGTTTACATGTATTGAGTAGAGATTACTTAACATTTTTTTCTAGTGTGAGACTTTTTCAAGGGTTTGGCTTTGCTTCTTTTTCTTGTGGATTACATAGGCACACAGGAGCTACTAAAGGTTAATGACACTAGAGAGCCTTTATAGTGTAGGTTTAATCTCTCTAGGTCAATTTTTATCTGAAGTAAAAGTTTCTTGCAGTTCAGAACTGAAGGTCAATGGACTGAGTAAAGTGGTTAGATCTTTTCAAAGGAATTCCACTTTATCAAAACATAATGAATGTTTGTCCAAGGGTGACGTTTATATACCTTCCCAAGTCTGGATTGCACTCACATTGGGGGAAAATCAGAAGCTAACAAAACTAAAGGCAATTAAAAATTGTTTATCATCCAATTAATCTCAGTGGTAGTAACTCTATCCTCTGGAGATAATAAAATTGTCAGCATAGAGAGAGAGAAAATGCTCTGCAAACATCTTTGTTCTAAATCTAATATTTCCTTAATTAATAATGTCAAGGAAATTATTGTTCTAAAAATTCATCATAAATAACATCACTTCCTCCTGAATGCAACTTACACCCACAAATCCTACAACAATAAGCCAGGACAGAAAGTTCCTTTAATAAACCTGATTCAATGTTTTGCTGATGTCAATTACTAGCCTGGTTGATAAACACAAATACATAAACTTTTGTGAGGTATTGATTTTGGTATTGTAGAATGGACAGAAAAATGTAGCAACTCTTGCTGGCAAAACAGCCCATGTGCATTAAACTGAGAACTGATGCCCCAGCACAATTACTAACATGCTGGCAATAAGAAATCTTCAGCACATGTCTTCTCTAGTTACGTATTTTCTGTGCCAAATTTTGTTTCATTTCATCTGTGGCCAGGAAGAAAATATTAAGTCACTACTGATAAAAGCCAAATATAACAAGAAACTGAAAACTAAATATGGAGGACGCAAAGGAGTGAGACAGTGTAAAAGAGATGGATTAGCAAACTAGACCCACTGAAACAAATACAGTTTTATACAGGCAAATACAAAGAGCAGTGTTGCATCCTGAGAACAACAAGGGAATAAGGGGCATGGTGAGCAAATAGCTCACCAGGAGTTCACTATGAGTTCAGGGATGTCTAAGCAAGCTAGCAGAAAAAAGTGTTTCTTGTCCCTTTATTTCTCATTGCTGAGATTTCTTTCCATAATCAGAATTTAGTAATTTTAAAACTTTTTACTGGTTCTTCTCAGGTGTCACTGAGATCACAATTTTATCTTCATTATGAATAATTTCTCACTTCAAAGAGGATGTTTATCCCTCAATTATGTCAATAAGTCAATCTAGAAATAAATAAAAGCCAGCTAAATGAACTTCTCACTTTACTTCCTTGTTCATGCCACAGTGGTTTACTCTCCTCTCCCCTGAGAACCTCAAAGTAAACAAGTGGGTCACCTATTTGCCCCAGTTTAGAACATTAATCACTGTGTAAGCTGGATACAAATTCCCTGGTACATATCAAGTGTATTTTGATTCAAAGAAGCTAAACATGCCAAACTGCAGCCAGCTGCAAGTGATGTACAGAAAATTGTGATTCAGTACTTTTCCTTGTTATTTGAAAAAAAATTCAGATCTTTTGCTTTGCCAGAAAAAGAAACTGGTAATGGAGATAGGTAAATCTTTGGTGTAATTCCAATGACTACAAAGGAAAACCCTATTTCCTTTAATGCATAATTAATGCAAGAAGTTATGGGAACAACACCAAGTGTCTTGCCGTTAACACTTATTGCAAACAGCCGTGCCCTGATATATCTGAATTTGCTCTGATTTTCTACTCTAAGAATATGTCAGGCCTGAACTGGGAATTTTTTGAGAATTCAAACACGTTTCTAGAACAGTGTTAAAATAACCAAGGAAACTATAATGAAGTAACGGTAATGAATGTTAATTCATCTGTATTAGCTGTTGTTTAGTGAAGAGACATGCATCTGGTTCCACATACTCCCTTTGGGCAAATTTCATTTTGATTCCTCTATATCTTATGGGGTACCTGAAAGATAGCAAGAGAAATTTACTTCAGAAAAATGATAGAGGAGTCTCAAAAGGTGAGGCTCAGTTGANAATAATTTCATCTCAGGATGTCAGTGCATATTGAAATCATCAATTAATTTAATCTCATAACTACTGAGGAGAGTTGGATGAATGCTATTTCTGCAGTTTTATGAAGGAAAAAAGGTATATATGGAAGAAGTGAGAAGTTAATTACCCAGATATGCAAAGCATTTAAATGTCTATCATGCATTGATTTCAGGAAGCACTAGCTGGTCTGAGTTTTGAGTGTCTCTTTGGTTTGCCCTGCATCAAACTGATTAGTCAGGAAGCTATGCACAAACGGTCAGTCTGCATATTGCTCCAATTTTCTAACTTTGTTCAAGAGGAATCATCACCTTAGAGATGTGTTGTGAGATTCATCTCATCAAATGTGTCACCTTTACTATGTAAACATCTATTTCTGGACTAGTCAGTCGGACACTTCTTTTAGTCAAGTTGGGGAAAGACAATAGAAATTACTTCCACCTCCTGTGCCAGCACTGCAAAAGTGGAATGCCAAAACACAACCTACACCAGATGCGGTCGTCCACTTACCCTTGCTATCCTGAGATTCACTGGGAAAAAATTGCAAAGCATATCCAGGGGATTTCCACACAGCCCTTGATGTTATCTTTTGAGTGTTCTAATTCCGTTTCAGAATAAAGAACTCACTTGTATTTTTGCTTGTGTCTACTCGTCTCTGCTTCACACAGATCAAAACAAGAGAGTTTATGGATTAAACATTTACTGAATCCACATCCCTACAAAGTTATCATTTCCTCATTTTAATGACCTCTGTGATATCCTGTTATTATTTTTCATTAATTATAGGCTTTTCTGGATTAATTTTATCTGCTGCTGATATTTTCATCATTGCAGTACAACAGAGATTTAGTCAATCTTTTATGCATTAAGTATTTTTGAATAGTTTATGGTTTTTGACTGGGGAAAAATAAGTCACATACAATGTGATCTAGCTAGATTTTCCCTGGAACCGAAAATAGTTATTTACACCCTGAAACATAACAGAAAGAGTGAGTTTGTAAAAGGTCAGGCACAAACATAGCTCTGGATGCTATAATATTATTATTACAGGTTGTGATTTCATCACAGACAAGACGAGAAGAGATAAACCTACCTAATAACTGCTGTTTGCTCCTAGACTTTGTTGAAAGCTTAATTTGAAGTTGTTCACAATAGGAAGCAGTATTAACTAAGAAGAAGAAATACTGTGAAATTTGGAAGGTCAGCCCGCTAAAGAGTATGGCCAGACTTCTGCCTTTCTACAGATAAATCCATCTCTGAGACAAAGAAGGCCAGCATAAAGGAGGAGCCTTCAGGACTAGAAATTTTCAGCAATCTATGTTTGTGACCCTTACCTTCTCCAAAGCCATGGGGAGCAGAGGAACATGATTACCCTGGGAGCTGGCTCACTGGTAAGAGCAAACCAAGATGCACCTAGACTCAGCATGATGATGGAAAAACAGTGAAGCACAAACCATTGTGCTGCAAAATGAGATCATAGGTACTTTGGGACGTTGGCTAAAGCTGGAAATGCTGTGTCATCTACGTAGCACATGCAGATGTGGAAAATACAATGAGGCTCTGCACATTAAAGGTCATACTGTTCCTGGTACCAGCTGATGGCAGGTTTCTCTTCTGTGAGGGAAGATTCAGCTTGGATCAGACGACAGACACGTGGTAGTGAGGTAACTCAACATTGTGGATAGGTGTTGTGGCTGCAGTCAACTTACAATGGGCAAACAAATCAAATCCTCAGAAAAAATAGTACCACTCTGAGGAGGACTTAGTGCACCATGGAGCCCAGAGTGGAAAGCTGGTGCAGCCTCAGTTCAAGGGAGATGTGCAAAGGAAAAGGTCTGATGCAACACCAAGCTGCCTGAACTGAAAGTTGGTTAATTAAATAATGAAACCACGGTGATAAGAAATTCTCCCTCAATATGTCCTCTCTTCTGAGTGCACAAAAGAAAAAGTGAGAGGGGAAAATTCTGGTGATGAATATGTTAAATTTGACATTCACGTAGACTTAAATCTGGATGGGCCTGATGGGGGCCTGAGCTACACATCTGGTATGAGTAATCCATTTTGAACTTTAATGGTGCACACTTCTATATGACTCAAATGTACAGGAGTGCTGGCAAGCACCAGAGGCTTTCCTGTCTCCAAGTACCTGACTTGGTATCAACCTTCAAAGAGCAGAGCTCTACCAGAGGTCATAATTTATTGCTCTATCACAATCACCCAAACTAATATGTTTTGAAAAAAGTATCAGAAAATGAAGACTTCCTTCTTTAGACAAATGTAGGCTGGTCTAGGCATGCACATGACTATGAAAAAGCCACACAACATCATCCTTTTAGTTAGGTTGTGCCTTAAAAATAGGTACATAAATGAAAAATAATGTGATATATTCCCAGCTGTAAAAAATAGCTTTGTTCTCATTGCAGGTAATAAGTTACAGGATAAATAAACTATAATCTATTGTGCTAAAATATCAGTTTGGCTACTTTTCTTGCCTTTTAAGTATCTGTGCATTAAGGACCACAGCAAAGGCTAAGACACCTAATTCCCATTAAACTTTAGCCAACAACCAAGACAAACATCTATTTAAATGCAGAGACTTACCAAGAGTTCTCCTCAGATAAGCATGACTCTGTGGCATGAAGATACCAACAACAGCAATTTAAGGTCCATCTTTTCACTCTAGAAATTGTGAAAAGAAATAAGACACTACTTTTATATGATAGCTGGCCAAATCCCCATCCTACTTATCCTACAGAATACCTGGAGTGAAATTACAGAAGCAAATCAAATTATTAAAGTTTTATATGAATATTAATGTTACTGGAGTTTGCAGCAAGAGATTTACCAGCATCACTGTAGTCTCCACTCTTCTGCCACCAGTGTCAGGCAACAGGAAATAAACAAGTCCTGCAACAAACAAAGTTTGCATGTTGGATTTCTGACCAGATAATCTCTTGCTGTACCATGCTTCATGCTGAAACCAAATTCTGCCCCATGGTGCTTAGCAGCATACCTGACAGAGGCCAGTAAGAAAAGCATTGATTTCAAAGCACAAAGCACCACATGGAATTGTTTTCCTCATAGCAGATCCCCAGCACACTGGCTTTACTTTACATTGTAAATGAGAAGGGGATTTTTGACCCCTTCTTGTGACACGACACCCAACAGTGGCTCTTTTAAAAAATAGTTCTGGCATGGAACTAGACTAGCTCATGATGTGCATTTGTATGAGCTCATATGAATCCCTTGACATCAAGTCACAGGCAGAGAACAAAACCTAAGATTCCCCTCCTCCAGTAATTCACCAGGGGAAATCAGAATTTCTGCCCAACACCATGTACGTGCACTAGAGGTTAACTCCCATCCTCAAAAATGGTGGTTTGAGTAAAACAGCCAACAACAAAAAGAATCATTGCTGTCAGAGATTAGGGGTGATGGGAGAGAGGAGAGGTTGCATGCATAACATCCACTTTAGTGAGCCTGGAGGAGGGGGCAGTCTGGATAGCATGCTGTCGGCTGTCTTTCAATATTAGACACAGGGAGTTTTTTGAAAATTAAGATTAGTACAAAACAAAGTCATCGTAAAACTCCCAAGCAAAATTACCTGCTCTTATTTTAGATTTTTGTTTGATTTTTCTTTTTTCTTCTTTTTCTTTTTTTTTAATAGATACATGTATGTACACATACAGGCCTTTTTCAATAGATGTTTATCTTGACAAATGGAGATACAATCACACCGGGCTGACCAGGTTTCCTACACCAGCTGTTTCATGTAAAAGAGCTGCAAGAGTCCTTGGCAAGGGCATTGGTCTGCCTGGGAGGCAGTGACTGGACAGCAATGGCTCTGACCAGACATCAGCAGCGGTCAGCTGCTGGAACCTGGGCAGATTCATTGAGTGGGCTTGACCACAGGCTGAAAAGTGATAACATTTGTACAGGTGCAGGATTGGGCTGTGAAGTACATCTGAATGTGTTCTACTACCTTGAAGAGCTAAATGAATAACCTGTCTGAGACCTAGCGCAGTCTTCTCCAAAATAACCATGGATGATCAAGGAAAGGGGAGTTAATGATGTACCAGCTCAATTAAATCACTTGTCTTTTTTACTGTGCAGCTAGGACAACCCGTCTGAACCATGCAAGGGGGGCGATGGTCGATATTTATCACTGATGTGGAAGAAAGCATCAGCACAGGTATGACTGAACAAGTTTAGTTTAGTCCCTTGAATCTGCTCCCATCAATGACAAGTTTGCTGTGCTATATGTCAGATGTGGGCATTTCTCCATGAGAAATGGAGGACTCTGATGTAGTACTTCTAATTCCAGATTTCAAGGGGCACTGGCAGTTTAATATAATGTTAAATTATAATAGTTCAGTGTTGTAGTTTTCTGTTTCGGTGGTGTACATATTACATTGTGGTCTCCTACTCAAGTATGCAGGATAAAAGTATGCAGCCACTGCTCCTCTGTGGCTCTCACCTGAACAAACCACGCATGATGAACTCATGCACAAAGTTAGGCTCAGCATGGATTTCTTTTGAGATTTATACCTAAAACACATATCCAACATCTAGTAGTGAAATCTTCACAAATCCCCTCAAATGCTGCCTTCAGTCGCAAAAGTCCTTCATCCCCTGAGGCAGCAAAATCTCCAGGTACTGAGGATGTCTGTGGTGAGTCTGTATCCCAGTTCCCACACTGCAGAGGTGCTCAGAGGCCTTTCTGCTGACAAGGTCTCAACAGGATTCTCAAACAAAGCATCATCCTGGGCATAGCAGCTACCAGGTCTTGGTCCTATCAGACATCCCTGACTACTCATTGCCTTCTGAAAACAGCTAGGGATGAGCAGGGTAAGATTCTAATTATTTTTCAGTAGGTTGATTAACTCCTTGACATAGATGCTTAAAAGTTCTTGCCATGCTTGTTCAGAAGAGGAGCTCAAAGTCAAACATCCTAGTCTCAGGTGGGAAAGATACCTCAACATACCCCCAAGAGCTTTGGACTCATGATCTCTACTTTTGTGTGCGTAGCCTATTCACTGAACTGTCTTTTCTCCTGTGCATATCACTGTCAGTGGAAAGACCATTGCTAGCAGATAAGTGTGGTTCAACTGACTAGACATTTTTGAGGAATGGGGTGGTATAGATTAGTACTATCTGTAGCAAATGAGGGGACATCAGGATGAAAGACAGCAGGCAAAATAGCTTTCAATTGTGATTCAATCAAGCACATAAAAAAGTAGATCTGAAGCCACTCCTACGTTTACACCAACTTAGTCACAGGCTTTTAATTTCTGTTTATTGCATGCCTACTTGCTCCAGGCCATCAGTGGGTCAGCTGGAATCTGTAAACCAAGTTCCATGGTAGGCAACTCATGAAGGGCTTGTCAAATCAGACATCCTTACTTCAATAACCACTTCTCAACAACTACCTTGGAGAAGGATTGTTCGCCTGTGAATCTGCCTGCACCAAAGAAGCAGCACCGCAGGCTGCAGGTTCCTTCTATCTTCAGGTAACTCTTCTCTTCCACTCTGCTGGGTGAGTGGTAGTACTGTGCAGAGTGGGGATGAGGCTGAGCAAGTGCAGGAGGAAAGGACAGGCAGATGGCCCACAGACCATCAATATGCTGCCTTTTTCTTCTGTACACATGTAGAACCTTACAGTCTACTCCTGAGATAGTAACAGCAGGGACTCTCCATTCTTGCTTTACCTGCAAGCTGCTCACCACACTGAGTCTTGCCTAGGGCTTCTGGGATACACACTTAGGTCAATAGCTCATTGTTAAGTGTTGTGATCTAACATGGTACATGCTGTTTCGTGATTCCAGACCTGTTAAGTGGCCTAGTACTTCAGATCACGCCAAAGACTTGCCAAGAAGAGCACTGAAGTATCAAATCTATGTTCTCTCCACACTGAAAATGTAGTAAGTGCTGAAGTTACCTATGAATTGGTGGTAAGATTCCTGAGAAATCCAGGAACATGGATAATAATATTCATATCATCTTATATTCATCAAAAAGTACTCCTTCCCCAAATAAAATTAACATATAAGCACAGCCTGCACAGCAATTCCTTCCTGCAATACAAGTAGTCATTTAGTCAATTGTTTCATAGTGGGATTGCTTAGCCTAGATAAAAGGGAGTTCAGGGGAGACCTTATCATGCTCTACAACTACCTGAAAGGAAGCTATAGTCAGGTGGGGATCAGGCTCTTCTCCCATGTAACAAGTGACAGGAGAAGAGGAAACAGCCTCAAATTGCACATGGGGAGGTTTAGATTGGAAAATAGGAAAAATTTCTTCACTGAAACAGTAAACAGGCTGCCCAGGGAAATGCTTTTGACATCATTCCTGGAACTGTTAAAAATGTATGGATATGGCACCTGGGGTCATGGTTTAGTGGTGAACATGGCAGTG
>WEKX01009591.1:5531-37100 GCA_013390025.1 Pitta sordida
GAAAAAGGGAATGAGATCTGTTGTAAGAGAAGGAGGGGTGGGTGGGGGGGAAGGTTGCCTTTAAAATGATGCTTCTCACATTAAGCTCTGATCTTGTTAGTTAATAAATAAATCCTTTACATTCCTCATTTGTGGTTTGCCTTGTTTTGCCTGTGATAAGGGTTTTTTTCATTTTTTTTTCTGGGAGATGTTGTGGGTGAATCTCTGGCATCCAGCCAGGGTCAAACCACGACACAAGCCAAGTATGAGGAGCTGTAATTCACAATTGTAACCTCTTCAATTAAAGAAGTTGAGTGTACCTCTTGGTGCTGTAGAAATACCGGTGCCACTTTAATATGAATGAAAAAATCAATGACAGAAGTATATTCTATGGGTAACAATGGTACTGAAGTAAAAGAATTATTCAAAGGTTTAAAGAATGGAATTAAATTGGCTTAACTGCAGTAACCTATTTTGACATTGCAAATATACCAATTTCTCTGTTTTTTTCCCCCCGAACTCTTGCTCTTTTTATCCCTTTCCTTTTTACTTCCTGCATTTTCTGTCCCTCCAGGTAGCACATGGACAGGAGGTATCTCTGCTCCCTTCTGAGCCTGAGATCTGCTCCTAGTGACACACACTAATATAGAGGCAGTATGTCACATTCTGCAATTTCTTCCGCCTATCCCATGCTCCCTCCCTCTATCTCCTCCCAGAACTGTCATTTTACAGTTACTAAATAGTTAAATGTAACTTTATTTGCATAAGATATACTCCACTCAATATACCCTGAGTTCACACTGTCCTTCTTGGAGTGCTCAGATCTTTCTGTATACTGGAATTTACTTTTTTTTCAAAAGCAACTCAAGTGTTATCACTAAGACATGGCATATAAAAAAATCCAAAATAATGGCCTTTGAAGATCATAACTACAGTTCATTCAGATCACATTCATTCATATGATCACAGATCAAAGTGGTTCATGGCGCCAGGAATTTGAAATCACAAATGCCTTCTCACTATGTCAAGCTGTTTTTCAAATGAAACCTGTATTAGAATAGTGAAAATCTAAACACATCCACTTCAGTGTCTGAAAATACACTTCACTTCAGGAAACAAAAGAATCTGAAAATAAGGCATTTAATTGAAATAAAGTATCTTACAAAAATTGTATCTCTCTCAATTCTAGAAACCACAGCAGTATTAAAATCTTAAAAGACAACTAGTACAGTGTTTATTTAGGAGTAGCATGAATCCAGACAGTGCACAAGGGTTTATTGTTACAGTTTAAGTGCATACAGTTATACCCTCACCTTTGCGAGGAAAGGGACAGCCCAAGGCCGTTGCGAAACACTAAACTCGCAAAGAAGTGCAGGTTGTTAATATGCATGCAGGCCACGCCCATTGCTCCACACACACCCCGGCACTCCGAAGGGCTGCGGACAATTCTCTGCTCCTTCCCATAGTCTGTCTTGGACAGGCGAGCAAAGGGAGCCGTTTCTGAGTGGCTGCTGTGACTGTGTGTGCTCACAGCCCAAACCCCGCGCCACTCCCCTCCCAGCCCCCTGGCCCTGCCCGGCCCCGGTGCTCATGCCGTCCCCAGAGGCCCCATGCCAGCCTGCGCGTGCTTGCCCCGCCTCCGCAGCGGGGAAGGGGTGTCCCTGAGCTCTGGTCGTCATTCTTGGTGCCTGGAAAAACCTTAACTTTGCAACACTGCAACATCCCGTGCAATTATGGCGGGGGGGAGGCATTGGTATGGGAGTTTCTTTCCCTTTAACGTCCACCAGTCCNGTGGGGCAGTTTCTTGGATCAGGGACAGGGCATGGTGCTGCCATTGCGAGCCCCCTCCCTGCAGGGCGGGGTGAGTCCTGCCCCACAGGCACCATGGCACAGCCCCTCAGCAGAGCAGAGTCAAAAGCGCATGCATCAGGCAGCTGAGCTCGCGAACCGCTGAATCATAATTGCGAAAAATTTGCTTTGCAAATGGGTGGGGTTGTAATGGAGAGGTCATGATGCAGTGGGGCTTCACTGTATATTCCTTTTATAATTTTGTGCCTTTTGACAGAACAGGCATAGAGCAGCTACACAATTTCTTCTTTTCAGAAAGCTTTTACCACTTTAAAATCTTATCTTTATAATTAGATAATTTAGTGAACTAATTCCAGCGATGAATTCCAGACTTATACAGACTAGATTTCAAAAGTGTAAACTCAACATGGAAGGTGTTAACATTTTTTACTATTCCCATAAAAGGTAACATACGAAACAAATCAAGCAAATTAAGACTGGCAATATACACAAGACATTTGTAAAAAACCCCAATGTTCAACACAAAATACCCATCTCTAAAAACAAAAAGGAAAATATTTTCTTATGTCAACAGTGAGAGATTATTATGAGGGTATCTCTAAAGTTTAAATACAATTTGGGCTGGCTGGATTACCTCCAACTCTTTTATAAATGAATGATGGTAGACACAACCACTTAACATAGGAGCATCAAAAATTAAATTTCCATTTTGAAATGGTTTGTAAGCGTGACTTACCCCATTTGCTACCTCTGTAGCTTCTTCGGCTGAGGCCATCATCTCTGGATATAAGCCCCAAACAAAATGAGAAACATTTCCACTGCTGAGAAATAATCAAGGAGTATAGTTTGGCCAGAATACTCAACATTGTGGAACAATTCTATGCTTATGGAAAAAAATCTGTTTCTAAAGAGATGACTGAATTCAGAACTGTTATCTTTAATTTTAAATTATTTAGCAAGTACCACAGTGTTGAAAATTTTCATAAATATCATTAGTTTTGAAACAAAGATGTCAAAAAAGCACAGAAAAATTTATTATTCTTATTGGAACAGCTAGTGAGTTTGTATTTTGAATTTAGATTGATGTTTCCAACGTTATGTAGTGGCATCACTGTTCTCAGGGAAGTGGAGACAGTATCAGGATACCGAATAGGCAACAAGGCTTAATAATGCTCTCTTTCCTGCCCAGATACTTCCGTAAGACCTTACGTACTGTAAATTATGGGAAATACCAGAGCTCAACCACTTCAACCATGTTACCATTGCCTATATAAAGCTGCAATGTACTTCTGGTTTGGACAATAGCCACAATGCTCCATCACACTGATGGATATGGATTAGACTGTTATTTCCACCTTCTTGCCCTTCCAGATCCTGCAGACTGGAGAGAACACAGACGCCAGCACTTCAGTTCCACAAGGATAAATGAAGGAAGTGCTTCACCTCACTTGGCAATGACCTCCATTCATCTGAACAGCAGCAGGAGCATATTGACAAAGTGCCTTCCAAGTCCTGAATTGCTGATTGCCACATGAGGCTTACAGCCTTAGTAAGTTGAGATGGAAAAGTCCTTTGGCTCTCAAAGTTCCAGATTGGTCTCTTCAACACAGTTGAAGTAGAACTCCCTAGAGTCTCTGAGTAAGACTGCACGTAAACAAATCACATGCAGAAAACCTTAAACCATTTCAACCCCTTGGCCAGAAAAACCATGCCATGCCTGGAAGCACCAAAGCAATGATTACAGAAGAAAAAAGATTTACTGCATTGTTGTCTAATATAGGTTTTCCAGATATGTGCTTGGAGTCTTTTGTTTGGTGGTTAACAACCATTCCAATGTCCTGGTCAAAACCTGGGAAAAGATAAAGACTTCATTTGACAAAGCCAAACAAGTTAAAAAGGAAGTTGGTAATCAAGTGTATGAAGGTTCTAAATTTATTTTACTATTAAGGTGCTAAATGTCTGTAAGAAGATGTTATCAAACCAAAAATAAATTACAGTCATTTTAATTTGGTACCTTCAAAGAATGGAGGATAAATGCAATATTTTAAGTTACAAGTTACTTCTTTGGAGAAGTTACCCTTCTCTCAAATCTAGTTCTCTCTTTATGTAGTTTTGCAGCAAAGAAAGGAATGAAACAACCTACATCAGAAGAGGAAAAAGCTGTTCCAAGACGGCTCATTCTAAGGCAAAGAACAAAAACAACTGATAGCAACATAGGGGTTTTTTGTCAAGATGTTCTCAGGAAAATTATTGACACAACCTTATTACTTGATCTGACAGAAAGCAAGGTTGAATTTAAAAATTCTATTTACACATCAATTTTATACTCCCAGCAGGTGAAGTTTTTTCCCTAGTACTTAGGGAATTTCTTGCTCTGCCTCTGTATTACCAACACTCGAGTATTGTGCTTCACTAGCTACTGCTGTACACACACTGCTATCCCATGTTTTGTCCAACTGCACTTCTCTATATATTGATACAAGCACACCATTCCAGAATACGTGATTTTAACACAACTCACACCGTAGTGAAATATAACTGGTACATGCACATAAGGTTGATAGGAAGGAAAATTGCAAACCAAATGAGTATATTCTATATTAATACTTTTTTCTTCCTAGATTTGAGTATCTGTCAACACGCACAACCAGGACATTTCAAAATTAAGCTACTGCTTTATTACAAAAAAATAAAATAAAATCAGCACTTCAGACAAAACTAAAAAAAACCCACACCACAAACCTCCTAGGCAGGTGCATAGCTGGTATTAATGTTACCTTTGAAACCCACATTTAAGCCTAGCTTTAGATAATGCAAAAAAGCTACAGAAAAATCCAACTTCAAAGTCTAACTCTTAACACTTGCTATGTTTTAGAGAGCAGTAAGTTTTCTTAAGGAAAACCAGGAATAAATTTTTCTAAATAGATCCCTCTAATGTATATAAAGTGCACATAAACAAGCAGGTAAAGTAAGTCCTTCTATTAGCTTTCTTATCTACAGAATAGGTATAGCTTGAGACTGATAACAGGCAATTTGAATCTAATTCTGCACAGCTATTCAAACAAATCTTTAATTAATAAATGTGTGGGCAGGGATGGACTTTCTTTTAGAAACAGTGGGTACCACAGGCTATTAGATACACCATATTATCACTAAAAGGAAAAACACTTAAAGAAGTAAATAGCACTAGCAACTTACTGTTTTCAAAAAAGATAGTTCTTTATCACCACTGCCATATTTATTGTTTTTCAAGATGCTGCACAGAGACTAGAGTATTCCTTATGAGTCCATATTGAAAAGTAGGTTAAAGCAAGGAGGGACATAAAACCTAACAGCATGCATCACATGAGCAGCACAACTCCATTTATACAGTATGCATACTCCAGCAGTAACTATGAATCTGTAAAAGAAACTGTGGAACTGGCATACTGTCCCTGCTGCAGCTAGCAAAGCAAGTTGCTGAGAACGGAAAAAATACATGAAATGAAGAGGAAATACACGTTGATAAACGCAAGCGTGCATTAGCTAGGTTTACCCATCCTCGTAATGTGTCTGTCTCATATGGAGCTTGAAACATTGTCTGAGCATTTAAGTATTTCCTCTTTAGTATCTAAAAAGTCATCCAGAGGTTAAACACTCCACTGTATTTAGGACTTTTCAGGAATTACAAGGAATAGAACATAAAAAATTGCTGGAAAGCCAAGTCCAGAGCATCAACAACAGTTTGTAGTTCTCACCATAAGAGCCTTGTGTATCTCAGTTCACCTCCACATTTACACCTTGACTTCTATGTAGTAAGTATACCAACAATAAAGTCCTCAAGCCATTTTGAAATTCAAGTCGAATTTTAGGTTACATTAGGAAATGGGGGGTGGGGGGGAAAAAGAAGAATCTTACCACTGTATTGCATCGTAGCTCCCAAATACGAATCAACAACTGATCCCAGCAGGCCAGCTGATGCACCAAACACAATAATGGGCCATTGTGGAGCAGATATTTCCAGGTCAGTCACAAAAATGAGTTGTGTTATGAAGTACGCTATACCTACTGCCATGCCTCCAAGCAAACTCGAGAGCAGGCCAACAAAAGTAATTGCTCCGTTCGTACCTAAATCAAACAAAATGAGGTTGATTTACAAACTTTTTTTAAAGACTGATATTGGTTCAAATGTTTTACATTAAATCAAAACTCAGTTCACAGTGATCTTCTCTCCTTATATCCACAAGACTCCACTACTCCAGCTTTCATTTACAATTCCAAATATGCTGTTGAGAAACTTAACATGAACCATTACGGCCTCTTACTCTTTTCCTATCTCTAGGGCTAGTTATCTAGAAATATTCACTAGTGTTAAAGTAAATAAAACTAGATAGAACACCTCTCAGTGTCACCCATTATTTGTCCGCCAGTGGTGGTGGAGGAGGGATAATAAAGAGATTTCTCCAAAGAAACAGACCTTGATATGTGCATGTTATTAAAGCAATGCCGCTTTTAGAAGAAGTATAGCAAGACATATTTCACCAACACATTTTTAAAAAAAGGAAGAAAATCCATAAACAGGTAGATACTTGATAGCTCACTGACTAAAAGACTGAAGAATACATATAAAGAGAAAAATAATTCCCATGAATCTAAATCTTATCCAACAAGATCTGTAACTGATGAACATGTCAGCAAGACTCCAGAAATACACACTGCCTTAAGGCAGCAATGACATCCCTTGTGGAGACAAGGTCTGACACACACAAAGCTCACTTGCACACCCTAGGTAAGACATTAAAGGAAATTAGCAATTTGGTCAAGAAGTGATTTTTCTGTAGTGTCTCCATAAAACAGATATAGGGTACTGATTAAATTAATGTCTGAAAGATGCATAAGAAATAGTCGGGTCTCCTATATCGCAGAGGCGTGGTCTTAATCAGGTCCTGTGAAGCCCTACCTCCGCGTTGAATGGCAGCTCATTAATATGCAATTTTGCCCCACACCCTCACACGGCCCCCAGAGCGCTCCGCCGCTGTTTCGGCACTGCCAAGCCGGGGCGGGCACCATGGGACAGGAGCAGAGCTGAGCCAAGCCGGGGCAGGAACCATGGGACGGGAGCCAAGGCGGGGCGGGAACCATGGGACAAGACCCGAACCAAGCCGGGGCAGGGACCACAGGACGGGAGCCGAGCTGGGGAGGGCGCCACGGGACGGGCACGGCGTGGGCAGAGCAATGTACCCATGGTCCATGCAGCATGGCGTGGGGGTTGATTTGAATATTCATGACTGCCTAATTGAATATTCATACATGCCAGGTCGTGCATGCACAGTTGCGAAAAGGGGTCTCCTACATTGCTGAAAAATCATGCTGTGTAGAGGTGAAGCTGCAATATGGGGGTCGTGAAGTGCAAGAGGGCCGACTGTACAATTTAGTACATTTCATTTTAGACAATGCAGTCCTGGTAACATTTTCTAACCCCAGATTTCTGAGGCTGTCTTTCTTGAAACTCTTCAAGTTGGACCAATAATTCAAAAAAAGATGAACAAAAAGTTAAGAACACACAGAACAAGTAACACCTTACCTACTGGAACTTGTTCCCAGGTTGTTATCAATCTTGGTTTGCTTTTACTCATAACACTACCAATCTCTGAAGCCCATGTATCACCAGCAGAGCATGCCAAAGCTCCCAAAAGGGATAAGCACATCCATGACGCTGTGTACTCCTTTGAAAAGTCGATAGGAATTTCACCTGGTCCATTTTCTATCATATATAAGAGAGCCAGCTCAGTAGGAACCCCACCATTACAGAATACTTGAACCCAATTCCTCTGTCCACCTGATGTAATAAAAACAAAATTTCAGTCATTTCAGGCTACAGTAATTGACAGGAAACAGCCTGAGACAAAAGCAAAACACACATATATGGAGTTCAATTTTAAAAGATGCATGTTCTAACCAGAAACTATATGGCAATTAATTAAACAGAAGCGAAGCAAAAGCAAGTTTGTTAGCTAACATTCACAGGGATGGGGTGGAGGAGTCACAACAGTGTTCCCTCCTCTGGATGTTGCATCTCATCCGACCCTTTGAAAGGAACAGGATATGCAGTATTTATTTTCCATAAGCGATCTGAAAGAATGGAAGTATTTCGGCTTACCTTCTTTGTATTCTGAATCTATTTGCTTCTTTATATCTTTTTTCCATTTAGTAAGTTTGGAAGAAGTAACAAAAAATACAAACAAAGAAGAGAAGAAACTGTAATTTGCAACTGTAAGGATAAATCCAACCACCAATCCTGTGAAGGATAAAAAAAGAGTATATAAAGTTCCTTCAGGTAACAAGGCTTGCTTTGCCAAACAATTAAGTATTTTAAATATCTTCACGATACCTAAGACAATCATGCAGCAAGAGATTCTATTGCTAAATTACTAATGTGATTGCTACTGCTTGTGTGATTTTTAAGACCTTCTTCTGCCACAAATCAGTAATACTGTGCAAAAATAAAAGAGCAATAAAAAACCCAAACCAGAATCCAAAGGATATTTAATTAAAATATTAAGTACTCTGCCTGAAGAATATTATTACATGTATAAGGAGCAGATATACAGCTGGGGCTGTGCCTCTGTCAGCAAGTCTATCATCAGTTTAGGTGTCAAATCCCATGCCCAAGGTCTCTAAAATAACCTCTCCAACCCTCCTCCATATGGTAGCAGATGCTACTTCTCCCTTCTGTTCTGTTTTCTTTTTCAGTTTCTGATTTTTATGTCATCTTTTTATTTCTGTTATTTTCTTTAGTATCTGAGCTCCTGGATGTGATTCATTTTTATGTCCCCTTTCACAAAGGAGGTCAAATTTCACTACGAGATTACAATTCTAAATGACTGAAAGAAAATCGGCTGCACTCAGCGCAGACGCCAATATAACTACAGTGTGAGCCACGTTAAGAGGTAAAAGCATAAAAGAGAAAAAGAGTTTTTTAATTTAGAAAATGCTCCCCTTAACCCAGAGACAGAACAAAATTTGCAAAATGGGTGACATCGGAGGAAAAGATTTGAGGCCCCGTTTCATTCCACTGAACATCAATTCAGATAATGTCACAAGACAAAGGTCCTCACTCAGAAATCTTGCATCACATTTCAATAAACACTATTGAACACTATGCTAGACTTCTTATCATGTGGTCAAGAAGAAGTTTGTTGAAATGGTCATTTGTTTGAGATGAAGTATAGATTTAATTTTCTTATTTTTGGCTTGCCAAAACCTGCCTAGAGATGCCTCTATTACAGTAAGGAAAACCATGTTCTCTTAACTGGTTTCACCCTAGGCAAGCAGGCTGTTGACATGGATCAGTTCTAGGATACTTCTTTACCAGGTTTATATAAATCTAATGACAATATGAATCAAATTAATTACAAACAGCAGCACAAAAGTAACTTGCCTGTTTAAACAGGCATGAGCAAAAAAAATCAGTATGAATTAAAGGTACGTACGTTTACATTTATACTTTCCTTATAATTAAACTAGGTAGTAAAGTCTTCAAGTACAAAAAATAAAAAGGACCTTAATTTAGTTTACTTAATGTTTAGCTTAATAGTCTCAGGAAAAAACATACCTCCCAGTGCACCACTGTGATCAAGACTCTTCTTCTTAAAACCCTGTGTAGCAATAATTAGTGGAACCAAGACTGAAAAAAGCCAACGCCATGGAGAAATGGGTCGCAAAGTACCTGATAAATCAAATAACAGGGTTAGAGATGATCCTTTTAATGGCTCCATATCTGAAAAGTCATTTTCCATTCCAAAAGGGATTTATAAATTAAAAAACCTAACAAGCACTTCTTCCGCTTTAATGAGGTGCTACAGTGTGAGCCACACTCCCAGGACCGCCCCTCCAGACCTTATTAGTGGAGGGTGTGTTGCTACAGGTGAGGAGTAGTTGAATATTCATGGGTTCAGGATCTTCACATATTTCGTAACTCGCGGGACCTGCCCAGACCTGACCCCCAGCGAATTCCAGGGGATCACTGAATAGCACTGGTAACTGCAGGACCAAAGTACTATCACTAGTAATACAGTAATCCCTCACTATTTTGCAGCTCACCATTCGTGCCTTCAATACACTGCGCTTTTTTGCCCCCCAGCTTTACCGTAATTACCGTATTTACCCTAGTTACTGCTACTGTGCAGATTTTGTGTATCGCAGCATCTTTCTGGAACCAACTCCCTGCAACATTTGAGAGATTACTGAGTAGTATTTTTTATGGAGTTTCAGAAAATACATCAACAATAAAGAAATTAACAACACTGTCTATGGTCACTAATGCTTTTTAGCACTGTATGTGCTATGTACTATGTTAGTAGAAGGACTACTGCTATTTGGCTGACAGAAGACTCCAGAAGTAGTTTCAAGTCTATACGGAGACAGGACATCAGTGTGCACATAAGATACCTAATGGCTGTGTTTCTACAGCTTTAATACCACTATCTTTTCCTTTTCTTCCAGTTGGGAAAACTTAACTATTCTGCTACATATATTTAAGCATTTAGTTGAGCTACAGTTATATTCTTCTCTTTGTTTACTGGTCAACATAACTTAATTGAACTGAGATTCTTGTTTCAGAGCTACTCACACCCCCCACTGTTAGTTATTGGTATTCTCACAGAGTCAATGTTTGAAATATTGCATGATTTAAATCTGTTAATTCCTTACTTTCACAAGAAAGCAATTCTACCTAATCAAATCTTCTGTATTTGGAAAGAATACTGCTTTCTGGCAACTGAAGAGAAATAAATTATGTGAGGTCTAGTATGAAAATCTATGGCTCATTAGTTATCCTCCTCATTATACAGAAAATAAAGCCAACTTAAAATGTTTTGAATTATTTAACTGGAAATTAGTCAAACTCTGAACTTTTTTTTTAGTTTTACAATGACTTTTTAATGATATTCTTCACTAACAATTTTTAAATTGTAATGCTTAAACCATCAAGACAGACTAGTTGAACCACTCTCAAAAAAATCCTAGTTTTCAAACTACTAATGCTTTTACAAACAAAGGTAACAATTAAAAAAAATTCAAGTTATTTTCTTCTCCAAATATCTACAGTGCCTTCTTAAAACCTTTTTCTTGAGTTTCTAGTTTGTTGTCTTTGCTACACTACACTACAATCTGAATTTAAACAAGCTTGCAGAACAGGAAATATCCTACTCAACTGTTGTAATTCCAGATCACTCCATAAAGCACTAGTATCCCCAGCAAATTATCTTCTAAGGGGCAACTTACCATCAGTGTCCTAAATTTATTTATTTCCTTCTAAAATTCCAGAACATTCACTAAAATAGAAGACGTTAATAAAGGGTTTACTTTTGTCCAGTTAGAAGGTACATTATTGTCACCATAAAAGACTTAATAAATGACCGCATTAGCAGTAAGGTTATGAGAACCTTTTAACTTTATTACCTAATTTTGACTATAAATTGGAAGACAAAAATTTCATTAGAGAAGATGCCAAAAGTACATCTCGTACAACACTGACATTTAAGTCTGAAATTATTCCGTAATACTCAAGTTTAAAAGTCTTCCATCTTTGTCATCCTAAGAAACAAGAAAGCTGCTGATTATATCCTGAACTACAGTGGTTACTGGGACAGAATTTCACTACCCAAAAAAGCCAAGAAAGACAGGCCACCAGGTGAGAGTGAAAGTATTTGACCACTATATGAAACATCAGCTCTATCAGTTCTTCTGAACTTGACACATAAGGCTCTTAAAAACATGCTTCAAGCTGATGACTACAGCAAGATTTCAAGTGATAGTTCTTGTTTGAAAAGTCCACCAAGTTTTAAAAAGTAAAGCAAACAGTTAATGTAGGTTTTGAACCAAAAATCTTGAGAAGCTATTTACTACATCTGCTATACAAATACAAGACATCACAAATCTTGCATTAAAGTAAGTGTCAATCTTATAAAGGATAGATTCCACACAGGCACAGCAGTTTGTGTTGCTGGAGAGCTAAATATGATGATTTTCAACACGAACTTTTGTGTCAGCAGTACCCAGACCTTCGCATATACACAGGCTCCCTGGTGCAAAGCAGATCAGATAGATCTGTGAAATCACAGTAAAACAGTCATTGCAAGTAGAAAGACTCACAAGACAACAACTTCTCTTCCATGCACTGAAAAGCTCCAAGGGCAGAGGAGGCGAGTAAGGGAGTCCTGCAGACAAGGGTTGGCATAAAAATTCAGAAGACAAACACCGGGTGTGTATGACAAGACCTTCAGTGCTGTAGCCTGGTATTGCTTATCACAATCCAAGGCAGTGTGAACTCGAGAGTGAGCAGCACTGGAACACGAAGGGTTTCTTTTTGCTTGGCTAACAAACTGAATTTGCATATTTTCAAGGACATTTTAAACTGAACATTTTGTATTTCCTTGAAGGGGAGACTAGTATTGCTACTAAATTACTCCCAAATGTAAGCAGTTAAGACCAAGACAGAACACATTCATTAGTTTACTGTGAATTCTTCACCACACCAACACACTACCAACATTTTGGTTAGTGTTTGGTGTTTAAGCATTACTGTAAATTGTGACTAAAAGTGTGCCTGTAATATTTTTGTATTTATGTTAAGAATTATGAATGTTATCACTTTTATGGGCTGAACCTATTAAGCCCACTAGCTACTGTACACTTCATTCACCTCCTCAAGTCGAGGTCTTCACATAGTCCCAAGCAAGTGAACAACAGAAGATGTGCGTCCTTGCTCCATAATCATTCTCTCCAAAAGGAAGGATCCTTTTCATCAGTCCCTATCCTAATTCATCTGATGCTAGGTCTCTCCACTCTGCATTGTCAATTCTCAATCGGCCTAAGATGGCAGGGACTGGAATATCTTATCAGAAAAACTCAGAGAACTGTAAATTTAGAAAGCAGACATATACAAATGAAGTTTGTTTAAATCCAACTTACATAGTTCTAAATGACACAAACAAAACCAGGTGTGAAATGTGCTGCTGCCCACCTTCTGCCTGTCTAGCATCTTGCTACAAGCCGAAGAAATGTCCAGACAGCGCAGATTTAATGCTGTACCAGAACTAATATTCCATCCCAAAACTGGAAGCACTGGAATACACTCACAGAATCACAGAATATTCTGAGTTGGAAGGGACCCACACGGATCAATCCAGTTCAACTCTTAAACGGCACCACTGCCTCCCCAGCGGGAACCAAACCCCGGTCTCCCAAGTGCCAGGCGGGGACACCACCACTGTACTAAAGCAGAAACATCCAACTGCCACTGCAAAAGTCATCTTAAACTGGTGGTATATTTATTGCAGCTTCTTCTTGATCCAAAGTGACACCAGGCAGTTAAGGGTGTTTATTGTGCATGCCTAAGCACTTTCAGCAACACTGCAATGACACTGGAACTCTTCCTGAATCAAACTGGCTGAGGTCTTAAAGACCTTTCCCAGAAAAGCAATTAAACTCTTCTAGGCTTGAACTGATACTGCTGCTTTTGCACACTGCTGCAAGAACTGTCCTAGACCCAAAATGACACACCACAAAGCACCCTCGTGTCCCTGCAAGTACACACAGCTAAGCCTGAGCTGCCTGAACAAAACATTGAACTGACACTACATGCCCGTGCCAGGCGCTCCACACATATATCGCATATATCTTCTTACACCGTTTCCCCGTGTCTCTGTTCCCTGACCAAAGAATTCTTGCACGTCCTGTTCTGCGTGTAGCACATGCTGCTGCACATGCATTCCTAGGACAGTTCTGAAGGCTGGCACACTCCCTCCTGTGCTGTCATGTACTTTCCTTCACACAGAAAGAGCTTTGTCGGCTTGCTCTTTCTCTTCCGTTCTTAATTTTTATTTGCTTTCTTTTAGGGAAAGAAATCACAAAGGCTATCAACATCTTCAATTACACAGGATCCGCGAGCAGAGCTGCAACTAAGAGGCTTGTCAGCCCCTTTTAAACCCCTGTCAGCTACTGTCAGGGCCGAAGTTTACAGTTCTACAGAGGAAGGAGGGGGCTGAGCACACCCCTCTTCCCATTTCTTGTCTCAAGCCTGCAAAGGCTGCGGGGGAGGGTTCGCCCTTGGCTGTGCCATGCCGGCCTCTCCCTGGTCTTCGGACTCACCGTAATACGTACTTGCAGTCATGGACACGATCCAGAACGCCAGCGAAATACAAATGAGTAAATTCAGGATGACCATATTCGCCATCATCTTGAGATACTCTCTTAAGAAATCCTCTTGGTAACAGGGCATGGGAAGCCAGACGGAGAGCACCTGATGGGAAAGCACAGAGCGCAGCGTATCAGCGATACCGGTACTACCATCACCACCACCATCACCACCTCTTCCTCGAGGGAGCGGGCAGGGCCCGGCCGGGCGGAGCCCGAGCTGCTCCACCTCAGTGGAGGGCTCTCCCTGTCCGCTGCAGGGATGGGGTCTCATCTTTCCGCCAGACGCTGCCACTATGGATCCAGTTGGCTAAATAAACCCCCGAATGACATTCTTGTGAAAAGCACGATGAAATCTGTTGAAAACCAGTGATGCCAATGGGTACCTGGATGAGCCTCGAAACGTGTTGGAACACCAAAGTTCATAAACGCCGGAAGAAAGAGATTTGGAACGTTTCCTGAAGTTGACTTGGGATGAAAACATGCCAAACCTGCCTGGTGGCTTTTCTTGGGGCATGCCACAATTACTCCCAAAACACTCAAGTTGTAAATAAGCTGTCATTAGTTACGGGAAGGACTCCACTGCTTCCATTTAAACACACCACAGGCTTTGTCAGCAAAGCACAGAAGAAGGTGGAACCCCACAATTTTTCAACAACTCATAGTTTTGAAGCAGCAGCCTCAAAATAAACAAGAAATAAATTAAATAAACAAGACTGTAGGCATCACAGAAAATGCTGAGGCATCAGTTACAGCATTTGTTAAGTGGAAGTGGACCAAACCCTCCAAGTTTATAAACATTGGTACAGCGGAACCACCTCATGAACATCGCTAACCTCGTGTGCTTTCTTGTTCATGGACTTGTAGCAGCACCAGAACAGAACATATATTCAAGTATTCAGTGAGAAACAGAGTAATAGAGAAAAGGGAAGTAAAAGATCTTTTACATACAACAGGAATTGTTTTTAAGTTAAAAAAATTCAACTGAATAATCTTAGTTTAAGAGTTGATAAGTTCCCTATTGAATTTAAGATTATTTCTGGCATGTTGGCACCCATTGATTTTTGATGCGTGTTCCAGTAGGTATTTTTCATTCAGCATCTGGAGTAGGTTTCTAACGGGATGTAAACACAGTCCAGATTGTGGACTCTTTTGCAACTGAAACTGATATATATTTTTGTTTGTTGTGCAAGAAATAATCAGTTATCACTCAGAGCTTCCTCTTTGTATGTTGTCTTAAACTGAGGATCATCCTCTGCAAAGATTTACAGATACCTGGTTTTAGTTGAAGACAGTAGGCCTATGCCAGAAGTAAAAGTTAACACCTGGGTGTTTACAATATATGTATTTTCTCCTGGGAAGTATAGCCAAAATTTGTGACAGATGTCATCTTATCTTATTTTCTGCTGTATTTATTGACGACAAAGACTGGTAACACCCAAATTTTATCTGAACTAGAGATCCCTAAAATGTTAATAATAACATAGCAAGACTGACTCCTGGTATATCTAGTCTTCCTTCTTATCGCCTACATTTTTATTAAGCCTTCATGTGAGCTCTGAGTTTGAGATCTCAGAATCAGGGACTCAGTACCTGGGCTGCTTTGTTAAGAACAGCACACTTTTCAGAACATGACATTGTTTAGATGCTTCTGCCAAAACCTAACTACCTAAAATTTTCAACCAGAAATTTCAACCAGAACACGAACAACTCTACTCAGACTGGTGGCTGAACAAACAGCTGCTTCTTCAAGTGTAACCAACTCATAAATTTATTCATTCAAATACAACCTCAACTGCAATAAATTATTTTATTTAATTTATTGATTACTTTTTGTGTTCTAAACTGTAACAGACTGATACTAGTATTTCTGGTGGAGAAACAAAGGCTCCTCCAGGAATCCTACAGCCCTGGTTGTTATCTGTGAGACTGTACAAGTATGGAACCATGACTGATGATAATATTCAAGCTGGTGTGAAGAGGGGACACATTTGTGGAGCTTTAAAGGATCCTTGTCTTCCTTCACAGATCCCATACCCATGGCACTGATTTAGGTACATGCCAGATTATTGCACTGGCTTATCCACAGATCTTGTATCTTGTTTTAAAGCCAGTGGTAGTGCTTCTGCTGGAGTTTATCTGAGTGAGAAAAGCATAGTGAGTACTGCTTTCCATGCTTGGTGTGAGAAAGGTGGTTCTGGTTATGAATCTGTAACAATCAGTACATTTATAATATTGGCTTTGACTCCTTTTTCAGCTCTGAGTCTTTTGTTAAGTGTGACTTCATACATTCCTCTTCCAGTGGTTGCCAACAAATTTTCCTACAGTAGCTGAGTTAAAAGTAGATTAGAAAACCAGAAAAAAGGAAACCAGTTAGACTTCTTCACTTAGAAACTAGAGAGAAATAGCCATGATTTTGAAAGTAACATCTACAGCAGTTAGTGTAATTGGCCCACATACTGTATTTAAAGTGATCTGTTCTAGATGTTACTGGTTTTTTACTGGGTTCTGTATTATTATTATTATCATCATTGTCATCATCAATAATGCAACACTTAATAGGCAGAAGTTGGGGTGTTCTTTAAATTTTAATGGCCATCTAGATGCTTGCAATAATGCGAATTCAGGATTAATGTATGTACTTAAAAAGCCATCCTGAATCAGTAAGAATAATATTATATATACAGTTAAACCCCCTCGTTCACGAGGAAGGGGACAGCCCAGGGGTCTCGCAGAAAGCCAAACTCGCAAAGAAGTGCAGGTCNCGATGCAGCGGGGATTCACTGTATTTAATATATGCAATACATACAGTTCAACATAATTTTTTAC
Source organism: Pitta sordida (assembly GCA_013390025.1). Classification (NCBI taxonomy): domain Eukaryota; kingdom Metazoa; phylum Chordata; class Aves; order Passeriformes; family Pittidae; genus Pitta; species Pitta sordida. Next base: position 22,326 of record WEKX01009591.1, read on the forward strand.
TTATAAATACCCCACATTCCTTATTGGTAAGCTTGAGAATTAAAAAAAATGGCAAGTAACATTTGCTTGAGACAAATAGTTCTGAAAGTTTTCCCTCACACTTTCCCCTACAAATATATACTTGGAATAATATAAATCTAAAACATTAAAAAATAAAAGTAATTGTCATAGCTATAAGCTACTAAATATTTAGAAGAAGAGTTTCTTCTTACCTTTTACATAAATATATGGGATGCAAGGCATAACCAACACAGAGTCTAGATGTAAAAATAAATATGATTTAATAGGAGACGGGAATGTGAGATGATTAAAGGCAGAATGACAAAATGAAGATAATTACGTTTCTGTACATAGCATGCTAATCGCTCTTACATTCATTCTTTGCCTAAGACTACATTCGAGTTTAGTAGATTTGCCATAATATAGCGTAACATTTCCAAATTTTCATGAAGATACGAAGATTTTTAAGTAGAATTTCTGGTTTGTGTTTGTTGTTTCGGGTTTTTTTACCTCTGAGATAGTACTTTCCATTTCTCTTCACTGCTTGAAAGATTATTCATATTTGTGCTTGATAGAATGCACTATAAATAATACAGATTGAAAGTATAACTAATTTCAACATCTTTTATTCTCTATAAACTTTTATAGTTAAACTTTTCAAGTTATTGAAGACAAAATTAAAAATCTGTAAGTGCTGTTAACATTGGACTAAGTATGTATAATTGTTTGCAAGGGCTTTGAATAATACACTCATAGAAGAGACAAGAGTAAGATTGTAAAATTTTATGCTGCTAGTGTCATTAGATAGTTACAGAGAACAGAAGGGGAAACGTCATACTGCAGAAAAATATTCGCCTTAAGTAGAGCATCCGTAATTAGTAGTTGTCTGTGAAAATACCAACCAAATTGCAAACAGTAATTTTCATACCAGAGGAGTTGCTATATGGATGAATTAATAACATTTTTGACGCATTTTTGAGAATTGTCAGTACATAATTAACACTATAGGAAAACTATCCATAGCAGGATTTGTGGACTATAAAGGAGCAAATCAAGAACAAATATCCAGCTGCCTCACCAAAAAACCTCAGAACACAGAACAAAGCTTTAAATATTAAATTTATTAAATATGTATGAATAGGCTTTAGCTTTCTGTCAAATCAGTTTATCCAAGGACAATGTTACCAATTAAATTTATTCATAGTAGCCTAAAATGTTTTGATGTTTTCAGAGGACCCAAAGTATTACTTTGCCTTTCAAGTTTGATTCAGTATTTCACTGGGCATGTCAATTTTTTGAAAAAGGATGTATCAATTTTATTTCAAGTTAAGCATCTTGCACAGTGTGTTATCAACATTATTCTCATACCAAATCCAAAACACCATACTGAATCTGCCACTAAGAAGAAAACTAGCTCTATCCCGGCTAAAACCAGGACAATGTTCTATTTATTTCAGTTCCTTTGATTAGATGAAATCAATTCTATAGTATTTTCTCTTTGAGATTCTGGGATACTTTCAGAGATATAAATCCATCCCTTCTGGTCTCACATTTTCTCAGCTGGAAATACTTTCTGATGCCATTATATACCTTAAGACTGTCCAAGATAGCTTTCTGATGAAGCAAAATTGTCTTTTTCCTGGGTAGTTACTACATGACCTACCTTTTTACTATGTTCACACAGTATTTTTCTACTTCAACAAGAAATTCGAGAAAGGACCAATATATTGAAAGTAGCAGCTGTTCAGGTTTCTCATATCTCTAGTATATTTTCACTTTACATAAAAGGGAGGTTAAGGAGCTTGATCTTTAAAAATAAGGTAATTAAAATAAGGTAATTAAAAAGAAAAAAACCAACAACCAAATGTTCAGCAATGGATAATTCAGTAATGGGGAAGAGTAATATAAAGTAAGACAGGTAAAGATCTGAAAGGACTATGCACAAGGAATGATCATCTGCTGTCATAGGCTTGCCAAGGTGGTAAAGAGGCTTTAAGCTAAAATTGCTGGGAGAGGGGAACATCCATCCATCCATCCATCCATCCATCCATCCATCCATCCATCCATCCATCCATCCATCCATCCCACTCCTACCAGTTTGATGCCAATGCCAGCAAAAGAGGCTCAGAGCCTGGAAAAGGATCATTGGTAAGCAGAAGAGTGCCTGAAGAGCAGCACAAGTTCCAGACACTCGAGCCAGGGATTTGGTTCCTCAAGAGGTTTGACTTAAGTATCTTTACTTAGTTTTACTGTAGTGCTACTTACAAATGTGAGGAATAAACAAGAGAAGTCAGAAACATGCACTCGCCTGCAGGGCTACAATCCTCCTGGAATCCTGGAGACATGGTGGAAATGCTCCTATGACTGGAGTGTTGGAATGGAAGGATACAGTTTCTTTACGAAGGACAGACAGGGGAGATGGGGAGGTGGTGTTGCTGTCTTATGTCAATGACCTTGGAGTGCATGGAGCTTCACCTGTGGATGGATGACTGAGAGCTTATGGGTTAGGATTAAAGGGAGGGCAAGGACAATGGTCTGCTAGTTGGGGTCTGCTAGAGGCCATCTGGAAGGACATCACATGAGGGCATAAGTCATGCAGGAGGTTCCTAAAGTATGTTGATGTTAACTTCCTTCTCCAAGTGATAGAGGAGCCAAGAAGGAGGTGCTTTGTTGGATGTTGTTCTCACCAACAAGGAAGGGCTGGATGGAGCATGGGAAGCTCAAGGGAAGCCTTGGCTGCAGTGACCATGGAATGGTGGCGTTCAGGATCCTTAGGGCTGTAAGGAAGGTGCACAGCAAGCTCTGGACTTCAGGTGAGCTGACTTTAGTCTCTTCAGGGATCTGATTGGCAGAGTACCACTGACTGGCATCAAACCTACATTTTTGCTCTGTATCACTGTATTAGGTACATAAAGCATAGTCTATGCTGACAGAATATTTTCACAAAGATCATAGGTTTTAGGATCGTGTCATGGTTTAAGCCCGTCTGGCAATGAAGAACCATGCAGTTGCTTGCTTACCTGCCCACACCTCTGTCAGCCATCCTTCCACATAACTCCTCCAGTTTATACAGTAGCCATGATGGTCTATGGTGTGGAGTACCTCTTTGGCCAGTTTCGGTCACCTGACCCCGGCTCTGGTCCCTCCCAGGTGTTTTTTGTTGAGTACCTCCTCACTGGCAGAACATGAGACACAAAAAAGTCCTTGAATAAACATAACTTAGCAACAACCAAAACACCAGTGTGTTATCAACATTATTCTCATACCAAATCCAAAACACAGCACTGTGCCAGCTACTGAGAATTAACTCTATCCCACCCTAAACCAGGACAGATCTTCACCAAAAGAACTATGTCACATTTACCTTTAGGGTGTTAGCAGACAATTCTGGTAAACACTGGTGAAGATTTAAGATGACTAAGTTTTACTGTGTTTAAAATAATTAGTAAGAAACATTGGGAGGCATGGAGGTCAACCAAAGCTAAATCTAGATCTGGAATAAAGTCATAATAAAAAGTATTGCCTCTAGGTTATTAGTGACCAGGCACAGAATCTTAGAGGCTTGCTAAGCTACTTTTTTTTTTGTCATCATCTCGTCAGCAAAGTCAAATGTAATGAGCTCAAAAAGAGAGAGATTTTTGGCTGCAGACATGACAATGGCTAGGAAATCACTGAACATGTAGAAGATGAATGTTTACCAGTATTTACTTGTCAGAACTGAGCAGAACAAGGGTTGAAATTTGGTTTACTATTTTTAACTGACTGTTCCTACCAGCAGACTCATGGCTTTTCTAAGGGATATCTGTATTACAAGAGTTTTGTTCTTGTTCTGTCCTGACTATAGGAGCTTTCCAAAAAGTCAGTCAAAACCAATATACGTACTATTTTGATATTAGCTCAGCAGCACTTCCCAAAAGGGAAGTGTAATACTTCAATATTCCTAAACATTTCTTCCTCACAGAGAAACCACATCAGTAGGCTATCAAGTCCAACTATGAGTGAATTTATGTTTCATTGTAGAGGTTCAAAAAGTAGACGACTCTTTAAGTCATTGGATGATGAAAAGCAATGGAAATATGTGACTCATTTAAAAAATAATCTCCTTAATAGGATGGTAAACTATGCTTTCCTTGAGTAGTAGCTCAAATACCAAAATGCTGTATGAATAGTTTTTAATTGAGACTTTCAAATCAGTGGGACCTTCCACATTTCATACTACGTAGAAGCCCTGTATTGATTTGGTCTCAGGCCACACAACACCCGACACATTAGTATTAGCCTATTGAACACTACCACAGACAGCAGTGTTGTCTCAGTTTTTTGAAAAGAATTATTTTTCTTACCTACACTGCAGCATTATTATGAAGTTTATAATCTAAACTAAAAGCCATAGTTCCTAGATTTATTGTAGGTTGTAAGTTTGTACTTGTAAGGTTGTATCTGAAAAAATTGTGAAGTACCTGGGCAGATGTTCACCTTTCTATTAACCCAGATAAATGTTATATATTTCCTTGGAGATATATATATTGGAGGATAACACACTTGCCAAGGCCACTAACAATTTAGCTATATTTTGTGGACAGACAAAAGCAGCAACTTCTCTATGACCAAAAAACTGGATTAAATACTTACTAAATCAATACATTTACTCATGCAAATTCAATACTTTGATTTTGGCAATACAGAATTTTGGTCCTGGCTCTCCCAGGGCAAATACTGTATGTCTAACTTCCAACACTGCTAAGGAAATGAAGACTTTTTCACTTTAGCAACGGGATAATTAAGTAGGAAATGTGAAGACATCCTGGAAAACCACAAGTAAAGAGTAAGGAAGGAAAGTTTTACCTAAAATAAGTGGTTATAATAATGTGTGCTCAAAAGCAGAAATATCCCTAACCTTTCTCTCTTCAGTCCAGATTCAGCAAAACTGGTGCAGAAAAAGTATTTCAAAAGTAAGATGAGTTTAAATCCTATGGTACAGAATTGCAGATTCACAAGGTTTTCAACAACTGAAGTTTCTCACCAGAAAGAATATTTCACTGCCTATTTTGCTGTTTTGCCATGATAATTTATTCCCATGCTCTCAGTCAACAAGTGATGCCATAGGAGATCATTCTGTCATGAAGCAGATTAAAAATGGAGATACATTATCAAGATGCTGACGAACAGGGTGGAGCCCAATCCACTCTTCTCATGCCGAAACAGTGTCAATTAGATTTATTTTCTTGTTCTCCTAACTTGAGAGATCCACCCAGTGTCATAAATTGGTACTGAAGCTCAAGTGCACCCTGTCAATGTACACAACACTAAGGTAGCTCCACTGTTTTAATATCTGAAAAAACAATTTTCACCAGCTGATGCACTTTCTTGATGACATTGGATAATATGGATGCAGAAATGAGAATGACTTGGACTCAAAATCTTCTCACAGAAGTAATAAAAAGTGAACATTTTTAACATCCATGATTATTTTAGTAGAATGGGTCATGATTTTTTCAAATATATTTTGCACTCTTCTGTCTTGACACTTAATCAGCTTGCTTTTACGTTAATTGAGACTTCCAACTGTAAATATGTTCAACTATCTGGAATTCATTTTATGTGTTTAATTTCTTTTATGTCAGCCACTATTTAAGATGTAAGCCTTGGGCAAGCTAGAGTTATTCCAATCCTTGTGAGCAAAGTACTTGCATTAAAGAACTCAAGGGTTTTTTTTGTTTTGGGGAGTTTTGTGGTTTTTTTTTTTTTCTTAAAAATTTTAACCCAAATAAACTTTTGTCAAAGGCCACTAGTAGATGCTGGCTGATGTAAGGTACCAAAACTTTTGCAGAAATGACCCATGGCATGATCTTCAAGGATTCATCGTTTTAGGACACCTGTATATATGAAAGCTAAGTTGAGCCAATAGAAGTCAGTGTTTTACTATTAGTTATCACAAGGAGACTCCTGCAATGTGTACCCCCCGCTCTGAAGTCACTTGATATTAGAGGAACTGAAACAACCAGTAAAGAAATTTTTCTTTCTCCACTAAGAGAGAAGACTTTGATGATAAATTTATATTGCTAAATAAAAAAACAAATAGCAGATGGATGCGGATGAAGCACTGACCTCTCAGTAATTGACACTGCTGAAGTATAAACTTAATTTCCAGATGTGTTTGGACTGCTCTGAGGAGATGTTTCCAGAAAGTCCCCAGAGAGTGGGCTAGTCCTAAGCATCATTTGGCCTTGAGGGATTGGATTTAAGCCCACTTATTTAACAGCATAGCCAAAGTCAAATACGTATTAACCTTCTGTGCCTTAAACTGGGGCCTCTGTGACTGTCATCTCCTTTCACTTTTTTTTTTCTCGTCAAGTTAAGGTTCCTGAGCTTTCCTGAAATAGTGTAAAGAAAAAACCTTTGGAATGGGACAAAACACTTAAAATTCTTTAATTTTCCTACATATTCATAGTTCAGATTATATTTAAGAATAACAGTAAAGTGCTGCAAGAAAAGCTGAAAAATTGTCCTGGTGCCAAGGGTTGTATCTTTTTCAGATGGTGTGAAAAGACAGCAAATAGAAAAAACTGAACAAAACCCAAACAAAAGAAATCATGGAAAGTCATTACAGTTGGGTTTTTTCGATTGGAAACCACCCCCCACCTGGGTACTCTGGTCTTGGTTAATCCCCTGATCTGTTGCTGTTCCCCACCCAGCTGCTGCTCTCTTTTTAAAAGGGAAAACTCTGCATATTTCCAACTTACATAGGCATATTTTCCAACTAAAATAACTCCTGTCAGAAGCTAACATTTCTCTTGCTGCTCTGTACTTAACCCTGCAGCATTATGTCCTGCCACTGTCTGTGGACTTCTGTCCGTCACAGAACAATCCCTTGCACCCTTTCATTACATCAGAGATGTTCTCCTACAGAAGCCAGACATAATCCTTCTTAGAGATGGGTCCTGTCCCTGTAGCTCCACAGGGCATCTATAGAATCATAGAATGGTTTGGGTTGAAAGGGACTTTAAAGTTTATCTCCTTCCAGCCCCACCACAATCAGCAGGGACATCTTCCACTAAACCAGATTGCCAAGAGCTCCATCCAACCTGGCCTTGGACACAGGCAAAGATGGATCATCCACACTTCTCTGGGCAACCTGTTCCAGTGCCTCACCATCCTCATAGTGAAGAATTTCTTCCTAGTAACTAATATAAACCTACCCTGTTTCAGCTTAAAGCCATTCCTTCTTGTCCTGTCACTATATGCCCGTGTAAAAGGTCCCTCTCCATCTCTCTTGTCAGCCCTCTTTTGGTAGATGCTATAAGGCCTCCCTAGACCCTTCTCTTCTCCAGGCTGAACAACCCCAACCCTCTCAGCCAGTCTCCACAGGAGAGGTGCTCTGGCCCTGTGATCCAGCTTCAGGCTGTGCTATCTGTACTTCTACCAAAGGTGTGGAAGCTTATAATTGCTAGCTGCCTCTCCTGTACAAATTGCAGAACTTGTAGTCCTGACTCACACCTCTGTACTTGCACAAGAGCCATTGGTTTTCCTTAGCCATCTGTGTTACATAGATTGATTCACCATTTGCCTTTGGAGCTATGCACGACTGTCAGTAACTTTGAAAACAACTCAGCTTCTTAACATCTCTTGGCACTCTTACGCAAGTGCCTTGATGCTATGTTGAAGGTCTTCTGCACACATTACTATTACCTGCTCTTCTAACAACAGTAAAATGCTAAACTCATGTTTTCCTTATGATGCTACCACACAAGAAAATGCCTTAATTGATCGATCAACAAGTACGGGGGCCATTCCAGCTGGTACACTCCTGAATATGCTCTCATCAGCCTTTCCACAGAGCAGTCACTGCCTCTTTCTCTTTCAGAACTGTCTATTTTACAGGACCTAGTCTCAGGAGATTAAAACACTGAATGCACCAGGGCTGCCAGTTACATCTTGATTCCATACAGGTCTCCATAGAGACCCTTGTTGCACCTCAGATGCTCCCCCTTGCCTTGCTTGTGTGACCCACCTGATAGTTTGCACTGATAAACAGGGTAACATGCTTGGTTTGCCCTGGATTTTCTGTAAGAGCACAACAATCCTGCAACACTTGTCTAATTTCTTCAATCTATAACATCAGATTAAAGGTCAAAACCAAAGCTGCAGAACACCAAGACCAAGGGGTTTTCTTTGGAAATTTGCAAGTGGATTTTATGCAGATGTTCAAACTCTGTAACTACAAATACACTTTTGTAATCATAAACATTTTCTCAGGATGAGTATAGGTCTGCCCATTAAGAAAGAAACACAGATGCTGCTACTGCCACCAAGAAACTTTGAGAGAATGCATCATTTTGATTCTACACAGTGGAACACCACTTGTACCACAGAGGGACTGGGGAACTCACATCACAGGAGAAGTTGTCCATGGCTTCTCTAAAGTCTTACAAATCCAACAGCATTTGTGCTTTTGAGCTGTTGAAAGGAAGAAATCAGTTTAAGAACTATACTGGCCAAAATGTGTTTAGGAACTGGCCTAAAAGGGGTGAACGCTTTCCCTTTGGTCTTAACATACATCAAGATCATTGTGAATAAAAACATGTACTATGTCCATATGACCTTGCAATGGGTAAATCCATAAGGCTAGGCCATATCCCACATAAGCCACCGTGTAGATCCAAGCTACAGGTCACCGATGATGTCATGTTGAATTACTGCAAGGCTCTAATACTGAAAAGACTGCTCACTCACAGGGTGAGAAAAAAAAAATCCTTCCAGAACTTGCCTCTGAATTACATAATTAACCAGCTGCTGTTGGGGGCCATAGACCTGAGTCCACACTGAGGTGCCACACAGATGATTCAAGATAGACAGCATGGAATCCATAAAGATGCTCTATCCTCGTACAGTTGAAAGTCTTTATATATGTAATTTGCATAAACTATTAAAATAGCTTTCTTCAGTTGGCCTTCCATTATGCTAAGGACTTAAACATTTCCAAATGTTGGGTGTGCTCCTTTATCCCTCTTCACTCTAGTGAAGTGTCATCATGTTCTCCATAGCATGTAATTTGAGACTAAGACAACCAATCTGGAATCCCTTGAGGGCATAAATTCCTTATCTAAGGCCATCCTCACTGACAACAAATGGGAACTGATCCAAGTTGATCCAATAATAATACACACGAAGCTCCAATTCCTATCTAGCACCGGTTATTAGTTGCACCTGGGAACAGTTGTTACTTAGCAAATGCAAAGTGCCACATGGGACAGAGTAATTCTCACACCTGCAGGAGGACATGATAGGATATTGCTTCTACATATATGTTTCTAAAGTGTTTTTAACAAAAAGAATGATACTGTACCTTTCACACATAGATGGCAATGCTACAGTACAGTTTCACACTCCTTATAAAAAAAAACCCCAAACACACTCATTAAATTAATGTGAAGTTTATTTGTTCACTCTTTCTTCATCCAACATCCTGCATGTAACCAAACCCATTGCATTATTTACCTGTCAAATAGAAAGGTTACAATTGCTTACATTACTTTAATTCATGTGAATTTGAGCGTTTTGTTTAGATTTTATGTTTTAAGGAATATTTGAAGTACAGTACATAAAAAGCATTAAGGAAAAAACATGAAAATATCAAAATGGAAAGTGTTGCACTTAATCTTCCATATATGTACTTGCATACCTATCCAAGTGTAAAAAATTACCACAGAGATTTGATCTGTGAAACACCTCTAACTTGGCTGTAGCATCCACACACTATAAATAACAGTATAAATAACTATGATCACCACTGTATACAATTTGAAGAATTAGGGAACACCAATCATCCCTTCAAAGGGCAAAAAACCACTACACATTCAACGCAGCCTTTGGGGTTAACCTTGGGCTAGGTGACCAATACAAGTACAAACTCAACTACAATACAAAGTCTACACAAAAAGCCTTTTTTGCCTTAAAGAGGGAGCTAGTTCTGTGGTTCAGTTTCTGACTTTACTTTTCCTCAATGTCCCATTCACTTCTAGGAGCCCTTACTGAAAGGCTTGTGTGGGGTCTCAAGTACCAATGCAGGATCCTCAGCTGGAAACCTTTAGGGATAAAGGAAGTGGTGCTGAGGTTCTCTAGAGGAAACTGCCATTCTTTTTAAAAACATCTAACAGGAGGAAGTTAACAGCTACTTGAGTGTGTTCCATCTGAATTTATCTACAGTGGTTATTTTATGTTCCTAAAGATACGTAAAGCTTCTTCCAAAAGAAAAAAGCTTCTTGTATGCACATGGGAAATACAGAATTTTCAGAACCGGCTGTTCTATCAGACTATAAATAACTGATGTGAAAACCCAAAATCACATTTTAACATGTTCCAGATTTTAAAAAAGTCAGTAACTGATGGGTACTGAATAATTGAACAGTCATAAAAAAAGAGATTTTTCTCAATACTGGGTGAATATTTGAGAGCTTATCAATGTAACTGATTAATATTTTAGCATTAACTCACCATAAATACCAAAGTAAAGATTACAGACTACTTTATTTGAAAAGCTTTTATAAACAGTCTTTTTTAAAATATCTCATTTTAATCTCGTCTCACATAAGTATCTTCTATTTATACCTTGTATAACTCATGGAAGGGAATATTCCTTAAGGCATTCAATATAATTTGTTCATGTATCTCATGGTGAAATATTATTCAATTTTAAGCATTTCATGAGGCAAGTATTTCATTCTATCATTTATTGTGCAGCTATGCCTGCAGTTGGAATGTGATTCTTTGTTCTTTTTTTCAAACTTACTATCTCTAATTTTATTTTATTTTTTTTTTCATATGTCTTTTGAAGACAACTAACTGTGCTCAGTAGGAACTTGTTTACACTTAGTGTTTATTTTTAAGTTGGAGTTTCTTCTTGGATAGAAACCGCATTCTTCTTTGGAAGATTTCACAACAGTTTCTGTTAAAAAAAAAAAAGGGGAAAAAATCCAGAAGTAATGAATTAAGAAACAGAACAACAAAATGATATGAAATTCTGCAACTACCGTATGTCAAATTATCGATTAACTGAACATTGTGTCATCTAGCACAGGCAGAACACAAGAACAACCACAAAACCGTGGAAGAAATGCAAAGAATGCATTTATTTTTCTTACCTCATTATCTGAGGGATCCTCCCTAAACCTATGATTAGAATTGACATTCGCAAAGCCGGAAAAACATAAACAATAATACAATTAGCTTCAGCCAAACATTATACAGTAATCTCTCGCTACTTTGTGGTTCACCATTCGTGGGTTCAATATATCCTGTTTTTTTTCCCCACATTTTTACCATCTTTACCGCTGCTTCACAGATTTCGCTTACCGTGGCATCTTTCTGGAACCAATCCCCTGCAATATTCAAGGGATTACCAAAAGATACTGAAATGTCAGATTGTGCTTCTGTAAAATCAAAGTTCATTTTGCTCCTTATAACTGAATTGAATTTACATGATAAAGGTTAGTATTTTTCTGCCTCAGACTTAAAAAGAAATCAAATTCCACACTTCGGTATTAAAACATGCACTTTCCTATATTTTAAATTATTCAGTTTGTACTTTACTGAAAAAAATTGGTATCTAATGCAAAAATGTCTTCTTCAGCAGCAATATAATGTTTCAAAGGTATGAAGTCGAATGCAGCTAAAATAAAATTGATTTTATCTCTTAAATTTACACATTGCAATGAAACCTTACAGAAAATTCTTCCATCTATTACCCATGCCAGGAGCAAGAAAGTTTCTTAATGTTTTCTATTTAAATGGCAGCTCCCTTGCAGTTTTCAAACGCTTATGGCCTCTATTCCAACGTGTAGGTACCATCAGAAAAAAAATCAGAAAAACACATGCCATTTTATTCCCTTTAAAGAAAAGAATTCAAGACAATCAATTTTTCTATTTATTGACTGTGATTAATCTGCTTCTTCCTGAAAATTTAGAATTACTTGCCTGATAACCCTAGATGGTTGCAAAAAGCAGGCAGTATTAAATGACTGAAATGAAAGAAGGGACATATGACACCATAGGACATTCTCAGGATCTTCCTTTACAGACGGTTAAGTATCTAGGACAGAAATTTACAGTGCAGATCATATAGTGTTGTTGAATAAATTCAACACACTAGTTGGATGAACAGTAGATAAAAATACTACAACAATACAGTAACAATATTTTGTCAATCCCTTACAGTTCTATAAGCATTTCCCTTCCCAGTCTGAAGAATGCTGATATTAATTTCCTACTGGTTCATGGTACGTGGTGCACTTCACATGGCACAGGTGNCTCCAGGGATGGCGACTCCACCACCTCCCTGGGCAGCCCATTCCAATATGACACCATAGGACACGTAAAACCATTCTCAGGATCTTCCTTTACAGATGGTTAAGTATCTAGGATAGAAATTTATAGTGCAGATCATATAGTGTTGTTGAATAAATTCAGCACACTAGTTGGATGAACAGTAGGTAAAAATACTGTAACAATACAGTAACAATATTTTGTCAATCCCTTACAGTTCTATAAGCATTTCCCTTCCCAGTCTGAAGAATGCTGATATTAATTTCCTACTGGTTCATGGTACGTGGTGCACTTCACATGGCACAGGTGTACCTACATGGTACACTTCAAAATAAGGTAACTGTACCAAGGGAACTGGAATCAGAGACACGCAAAGCTCTGGGATGCCCAAGTAAGCAACTGTGCGCTGGGAGGGAAATTTCTTCACCTGACACACCGCGATACTGAAACTTCTTTGTAACTAGAGTGGATTACATTTCAGTCAGGGACAGACACCCAGCAATGCTTAGGAAACCTGCTTGACCTCCACTAGCTACTTCAGAAAGTTCTCAGTAGGTCGTGCTATATTTGCGTATGTTTTTACCACTGTGAAATATCGGCTGGGGGAGGAGTGGCTCGAGACTAGTGAAGTGGAGAGAGACTTAGGNTGGTGTTGTGCTCTGGGATGTGCTCTCGGTCTCTGTACGGGTGTTAGGTGGTGAGTTGGACTAGATGATCCTTGTGGGTCTGTGATTCTGTGATTCTGTAAAGTGTTGTCAGCCCGATTCCTACAGAACCTAATGGTGTATCTGAACAGAAGTGCCGATGCAGGTCAGACAATGATGCATCCTTGGGGAGGGAGGAGGGGCAAGGGAGAAAGCAGCAAACTTTGAACTTGCTTCATTGCTCCCCATCAAGATCTCCACAGAATCGACAGTGTTTTAAACAGAGGACATTGGACAAATTTAGTACGTGGCATACACATTCTGTTACTCTGTTTTGTATGAAGTCAAGTCACTGGAATGGTATCTATTCTATGCCAGAGCTTGTCCAGTTGTGATAAAAAAGAGGGCGAACAATGTTGTGGGCAAAGAAAAGTAATCCCACTGACACTCCGGCTGCAAACCGCAGCGCAGCCCTGAGACCCGCACCCCTCCCCACAACCCGCGCTGCTTCCCAACAAAATGGCGGCCCACTCACCTCCTCCGCCAAGATGGCGGGTCCTACCCTGATTGGCANCCCCCGGCTCTCCTTCTGGGAGCGCAGCCACAACGCCCTCGACCGGTTCCGCTTTCGAGGCCGGCCCTACCGCGGCGGAGGGCGCTGGGGCCGGAGCCGCGGCGGCGGCGACCGGACGAGCAACCCTCCGGGGAGGCCGCCCGGAGGGGGAGGCGGCGCCGGGTTCAGCAGCAGCCAGGGCTGGAGGGAGCCCTCGCCTCGGAAATGTATCCTTGTGCTGGGAGCGGGGACGGGGAGCGGCGCTGCTGCGGTGGGCCTGGGTGTGGCGGTGCTGCGCTACGTGGCCGAAAGCTCCGGGAAGGGGCGCGTTTCCCTCCCGGCTCCGGCAGCGGGACTCCCGCAGCGGTAACGGAGAGCGAGGCTCCCGTGTCAGTCCCGGGGACTGGCTGGAGCAGCTGGATTACTGCCGTGAGCCGGCCTGGGACTTGGCCGCTCGGTCCCGTGTAGGAAGGAAGGAAAAGCGTGGTCTGTAAGGAGGCCTTTGTTGTTCCAACCCTTCAAAGGCTGTTATGCGTAGGTTTGACTTTTGTCAGCTTTAGCTGAGTTCAACTGGGTCTGCACACTCAAAATCTGTTTTATCTGGGCATTCAAAGGAGAGCCATACCCATTGATTATTCTTACAGCTGTTTAATAGAGTTCTGATGTTTCGTACTTGTATGAGTAGGAATTACGAAAGTTGTAGGAAAAGCTCCTCTTATATGTCCTGTTTGCCATAGGGAGAAGCATAAGTGAACTGATGCTGAGTGTAGCTTGGGACAGCCTGATTACTTGATATAACTTCGTTGTTCCCTAACTGAAAATATAGACGAGTGTAAAAAAACACTGAATGAGAGAAATAAGGGTTAAATCCTATTCTCTANCCTGTGCCCGCCCCCTGGCACGCCCTACGAGTGCGAACTACACTTCCCAGGGTTCCCCGCGCGGGGGGTGCTGCCACGTTCCCGTCTGTCCTCCCCCTGCTCCATCCCCCCGGGCAGGAGGGCCGGGCCGTGGTCTCGCGAGAGTCGGGCCGCCGGGCGGAGGGGGCGCCGAGACCGTTGTTGTGGGCCCATGGCGGCCGCGGAGGCGGCGGCCCCGTCCGATCCTAATGGGCTCTCCCCGAAGGAGGAAGGGGAGCTGGAAGACGGCGAGATCAGCGATGATGACAACAACGGCTTCGGGCCCTGTGGCGGCGGCGGCGGAGGCTCCGAGTCTGGCGGCGGCTTCGGCGGGGGCAGCAGTAGCAGGCCGTACTCG